>JAODKC010000137.1:19398891-19416074 GCA_026777985.1 Mormyrops attenuatus | reverse complement strand
CCCCCAACCCTTAAACCAAAAGCACCTCTAATTGAGATTCAGCGCTGGAATATACACTGGTAAAGTTCACGCAGTTATGCTGCCAATAGTCAGTAACTTTTAAACTATGCAAATAAATATAAAAACAGCCGGAACAGCTGTTTTGCATTTCGGAATGCCCAGGGTTTTATATAGGCTTCTTAAATCACCCAAACAGGCAGCATGCAGTGTGTATAGATGCACAGGCCAGGTCTCCAGTTAATGACATTACCGACTGTGCGCCCACCAGACTTTCGACTTAGAAAACAATGAGAGTTGCCTTCCATGATATACATAAGGCAGCCATCCAGAAG
The DNA here is from genome assembly GCA_026777985.1 of Mormyrops attenuatus. Lineage (NCBI taxonomy): Eukaryota > Metazoa > Chordata > Actinopteri > Osteoglossiformes > Mormyridae > Mormyrops > Mormyrops attenuatus. Next base: position 19,415,742 of record JAODKC010000137.1, on the reverse strand, counting down.
TCTAAGAGACACTCTGAGGAGAGACGGACAAGAGGGAGGCAGCAGACAAGCAACCGGAGAGAGAGAGACGGGAAGGAGAAGGTGAAGAGAAACCGTGCAAACATGAAGCAGAAATGAGCAGCCGGAAAAGAGCGAACAAGAGACACCAATTAAGATAACAGTGACCATGTGATTTTCATAACGTCACACACCGGGGTGTCATAAACGGGGATGGGGGGGATTAGAACGATACCAAGGACCTCTGAGTGACGAGGACCCTAAAGAATTTGGAATATAATTGAATTAGTCTGCGCTGGGTGCCCAATTTGATATGCTGCTAACACATTACAATAAGACTACCCTAATAAAGGGGTTAGGAACGCTTTATAATATAGTTATTAACTGGGTTGTAAGATTTTGTAAATCATTAATAGACAATTATAAACAAGGTGCAATCGTTTATTTATTTTTATTAATGAGTTATTGCCATTTATGAATGGCAAAGGGAGCCTTACTGTAAAGTGTTGCCGACATGTTTTGATGGGGCCCGAACCTGTAGCGGCACCTCAGGTCACACACGTGTACACGCATACTTATACCGTCATTCTCCTATAAAAAAATATTTTTTTGCATGCATTGGTTCAGTCTAACCGCGCAAAAGTTTACGGTATGTATCTGTGGCATAAGGAGACATACAATCCAAGCATCTGCCAGAACATGGTATGAGATCTATCATACCAAAGGGAGGATTTTGTCATTACAACATGAATGATGTTTAATGCTGAAACGCTATGGTACTGGGTAGAATCAGCCGTAACTGGTAATGCCTTTATTCAGCTGGGCTTGTGCCTGAAGAACAGGGCTATTCCAATCACGGGCTCAAGGTCTGAGCACCGCCTTCCTTTACCTATGACCAGGTGTGAAGCCTCTGTGGCCAATCAGAATCAGTAATTATTACCCAAGAGACAACTGAAAACAAGGCCGGGGGCTGGAGTCGAGATCCAGATTTGAAGAGCCCTGCTGTAGAGTATGACGATCAGTGTTTCTCTCTTGCAGAGAGCAAGACAAGTGCTTCTGAGATTAAAGTGCTTCTGAGATTAAAGTGCTTCTGAGATTAAATTGGGCAACCAGTCCTCCAGAATTTCAACAGTTGCCAAAAAATAAACTAGTGAGAATAAACTAGTGAGACTTTTCGGTACACAGAAACAAGCTTTCTGTTTACACAGGGCATTCTGAACATACATCGTATGAGTAAAACAAAGTATAGCCCGGAAGGAACACAGAATGGCCACTCATGGAGAACGGGGCAATAACAGTGAAAGTAGGCCGAGGACCTCACTAAAGTCATTCATGAGTCACCCTACGTTGATAGTGCTTGAATCCCGCACCACTATTGTGAGCATCTGCGTGGCTGCAAACGAAATGTATCACTTTATCGCCTGACAGCAGCTTCAGGGCCTGAAGCGTCCTGAGAAAGACCTCAGAAGTGAATACTTTAGATGACTGTAAAGCAAACCAAGTGCAGCATGCAAACTCATTACCTATTCACCCAGTCATCACAAAAGGCCCATTCATCTACCTCATTTGATGCAATTAATTCATCGGCATCCTGCGCAGGATCTCCGAGCGACTGAGCAAGGTCAACACTCCATTCTGGTGACAGTGGCAGCCAATTTATTGAAACCACAGGCGTAGTGTCTCCTAATGACATGGTTTGTAGAAACGCATTCGACTCTGCTTGCTTCACAACCCATCCTCCTAGGACCTTCCATACATTTTCGCAAAACGTTATTCACGTCTCAACCAATGAATACTGCATTTTTTCCTAAGACCCAGAAAACCAGTAAACAATAGTTTGTAAAAGATTTTTGTTTGTTGCAAACAGCAATGCAGATGGGATGCCAGTCCATTGCAAGGCACTCACAGAGGGCAATATAGAGATGCCAATTAGCCTAACTGCATGTCTTTAAGAGTCTGGGGGAGGGCAAACAGAGCAGAGATGGGATTTAAACCCCTAACCCTAGAAATGTGAGGCAACAATATGAAATAAGTAATAAAATAAATTATAAGAAAAGATACATAACACATTGCACTAAAGTGCTTTGCTAAAATAAAACACATCATTCACCAGAGTAATACCATACCATGTAATTATCTCTGAAAGTCTACTGTGAGTGCATGCTCTCTTACAAAGCAGCCACAATATCCACAAAACTGCACTAGAGTAACACAGTCAATACTCAAAAATATATATATGTATATCCCTGATAGAAAATGTTGTCGTTAGTTACTTCATGTTGTTTAGAAGACACATATCAAACTGCTGACTGCTTTATAGCTAAACACGTACTGCTAATTGGTTTTTAACCTTTACCTTTGTATCTGTGTTTCTGAATAAGGTATTTCAAAGTGAAAGGCGTTTTTCATGTGGTGCTAATGTTGGTTTCTCCTCCCTCTGCATGTGCCATTTGTTGTGTGTTGTAAGACTAGCATGACCCTGCATCAGAAACTGGAACCCTAAGCCTAATGAGGCCCCTTAATGTTCAGTTTTTTTTCTTCTGTTTTTTCAGGAAACAAGTTCAAAAGAGAGAAGCTAAAACCATGACTCACAGCGGCTAATTGAAGTGCATGTAATTTTTGTGAAAGTCATCATGATCAGATTTCAATGGAAAGTTAGGTTAAAGAGAAAAACTGAAGACAGAAAGACAATAAGTTAACAGGAGAAACTAAAAATAATGTGACATATATAAAAATGATTAAAGCCACTGCACTGATATTATTATAGCAAAATAAATATGTGATGCAGCAAAATCATAAGGTTATACTGTATGGATTAACTAAATACATCTTTAATAGGCAGATAAAATTTTATTTCTAAATCATTACAACTGAAATCATTACAGAAATTGGGAACTCAGTATAAACCTGACTATTTGCCAGCCAGAAGCATTATAAGGAACAGATATTATAGATTATCATAGACAGAACTTGCCTAGCTAACCTACTAGATTTTGTTAAGTAAGCTATTAGAAGCCCATAGTAAGACGGTATTCTGGAGAGTTCCAGATAAGAGACAAATAAGCTGGAATCCAAGGTAACGTACTGCCATGGATACAGAACTAGCATCTCAGAGGGGTGATTTGTCATTATTGCAAATGTCACATGTCATCGGGCCAATATGGGAGCTACGGTATCCTTTGCTGAGTTTAGGCATAGATCCTGAGCGCCCATATTTGTTAAATCCAAGGAAGACCCAAAAAGGGCTGTTCCACTGAAACTAAACAGACCACAGACGCAGGAAAGTTCAAAACGATGCTGATAAAGGCTACAAAAGTCAATCATATATCATGAAGGAACACGGAACCCCCCCAGGGTCCATGGCGTACTGTGTGGCTGAGACTTCCGTGCTGAACGGCCGAGAATATTTTGTTATTCCACCTGTCCCTCTTTCTCCAAAACATGTATTAATTGGAGTGTTTTGTTCTTTCTTGCCCATAGCAAACCCAAGCAGACCCCCCCGCTCCATTCTTTTTTGATCCCACTAGATGGAGCTCTGTACAAAAAAAAAAGCACAAAGCATGCCCCAAATTACACCAAGAGCACCATCTAGTGTGATCAAAAAATACAGCAAATGGTTCATGAAGCTTCATTTTGTTCAACACTACTAAGATCCCTCCGGAGCCCTTCAGATACTCAAGGCATGTGTGAACTGTAGGTGGGGGAACCTCTGGTCCAGAGACGCCTGCTACTAGGTGCTACTCCGGGCCTCTCACTCAAAAGGTCAGTGTAGTGAAGAGAGATCAAAATGATACACGATAAATGCAAACAAATCTGTGAGTTTCTTTAATGTTATGACAAAAAGGCCAGAAATCCAGGTTAAGTTAGAGGTAGAATGAAACTCCTTCAGCGCATAATGTGTGGAAGGAATTCAGGACATTAGGAGTTACAGTCGACAAAATAAAATTTATGAAATGTAAAACTTTCATATAAAACTTGGCTTTTATGCACGCCATATTTGCACTTCATCATACTGTACGTGTCAGGATTTCACACGTGTGTTAGCATTAGATATGATGGAGCATGGCTCGTAGCTGGCTACTTTCGCACTGTTTCCTTGGTTTCCTTCTGCCACGGAACGTCGACTCCAAGACGCTAACTAGCAGCCAGGGAAGAGGAATTAATCAAACTGTCAGCCCTGACTTCCAAGTCTTTGGAAAATCATTAGGGTCTGCATTCCCTGCGTCATCTTTCGGCTGTCGTTACGCAACAACGGAATGCAACCAACATATTTTAATCCTGGTTCTGAATCCATTGCGAGTATGGATTTGTGAAGAACGACTGGGTGATTTTCTTCATCTTTCTTCAGTTCTCCAAGCAAAAATAAATATATAGGCTCTGTTTATTTGATTCTGATGTGATTTTTTTAACTATAGAGGACTATTTATTTTAATCATGGCAAACATCAGCACTAGATGTGTCCATCTACTGTATAAGCAAACTGCAAAGAACTGTGTGTGAGAATTTGGTGAGTGAAGATGCAGCAAGTGCTGCTGTGAAATATGAGGGGAGACATGAAATTCACCATGAAATTAGCACGTTTTCTTTCATTATTTTTCTGGCTCCTTCAATGGTGTAGTTTTGGTTTCAATAGCTGCAGGTACCAAAACAGCCCCGATCCCCCGCCCCACTAAACACACACAGTCCTCCCATAATATTGGGGCATTCCTCTACCATCCATACCCAAATTTACACTCTTGGGCTCCGTTGATTGTTACTGTCTCTGCCCGGGTGAGCCTCGATGTTGGCCTTTGACGACACAATCCTATAATAAGCCGCTGGGAGCCGCTTCCCTGACATGACAGGAGATACCATATGATTGTATCTGGGAGACAATGCCTGCGGTTCTGCAGAGTCAGACAGATATAATTGCTTCTGGGATGGATGTGCAGGGCAGACAGAACTGAAACCTCTGACAAACCAATCATCTCATTCTAAACTCCAACCCACTTCTGTTCCGAGTCTTTAAAGCCAGGGAAACAAGGATAGCATTAAAAATATATACGGCCCTATATAAATGAAATACAAGTGAAATTAGCGGGACTCCACCCGGGCAGTAAATCCTGCCGTAATTGGACGCTCCACCTGGATTGACTTTAAATCAGGCTCAGATGTCCCATGTTAGATGGTCTGTTTTGGTTTAGCACCCAGAATTGTGGGACCTTACTGCACATCACACGTTTCCTAATGATGCATAAGCACCCCCACTGAGACAGTGTGTGGTAATGCCCATTTGCTGTCTTACCTCTCTGATATATCCTCAACCCTTTGTCCAGAAAACGGAAGGAAGTGACCCGTGTGGGTGTGGCAGTGTGGGGTGCTGGGCGAGGCGGGGGCAGAGGCGTGGCCCCGCCCACTGTGGACGGAGTGTCTCCGGCTACGGCGCCTCTCCAGGCCCCGTCTCTCGCAGCTCCCACCCAGGCTGGCGCGTCGTCGGTCCTTCCACCCTGTGGGCGGCGGCTGACCATCATCATCCCCATCCTCGTGCTTCAGCGTCGTCTGGGGTGGGGCGGCATGACCGATCGATTCAGGGCACCATACAGGAGAGAGATGCAGTTAGGGATGTAGCTAGAAATTCTGGCCCTTGGCTCCCCCACAGTTGGTTTTGTTGAGCAGGGTGGGGCCCCTATAAAGTGCTGGCCCCCTGCCAGGGTATCCATGCTCCTCTGACACTCCCTGGATGCAGTTACCCTGCTGTGACCTCTGACGTATCTCCCCGTCCAGCCCCAACCTCCTCACTTCTCTCCACGCCATATATTATCATCCAAGTTCATGCTTGCAAAGACTGAGATATCTGACTGTCACCAGACGCAGGGTGTTTCTGAATTCAACTCCAAGGCATCCGCTGGGTCTTATGGGAAAGATCTGCGCACCAACCTCATAGATGTTGAACTGCTCCACGAGGTCCAGGTCGGTGCCCTTGCGGCTGAGGTGTCTCTGAGCCAGACTCTCCATGCCCTGCTCCTCCAGGCAGTCCACCACGTCATAAAAGGAGTCCTGGTCCGGCAGCCCGGCTAGCGTCTAACACAGAAGAACCAGAAAATGCCCATTAGCTTACAGCGCCCTCTGTCAGTCAGGGTCAGTGAGGACTTTGGCAATTAGAAAGTTTATCCAAGACAAGCTGTAAAACCGGGGGCAGCATGTGGTTCTACAGGTTACGATGTTGTGCCTTTGATCCAAAGGTGGGCAGTTCAAATCCCACCATATCTAAATGATTTCACCGCAAGGCCCTTAACCCGCAGTTGCTCCACGGACTGTCTGACCCCATATTTTCCAAAAACAAAGTAAATTGCTATGGATAAAAGCATTTGCTTAAATAAATAAAAATGTAAAAACAGACCCCAAAAAAGCTAGAGAGACAAACAATCTGACTTAGGAAGGCAGAAATCGGATTAGGCTGGGAGCATTTCCGAATAATTTCAGAATGTTGTTCAAAGAATGCATATTTGGCTCTGCCATCGCGTATTTTCCATCATATTCTACACAGTTATAGCACATTTAATTTAAACAGACGGGACTGCAAACCCAGCAAACTGCGAACATTAATATATCAGAAAAATACGAAGCTTGCCACAGAAAAATTGTACTTTACTACTTTACGAGTTTTTCAGCTTTATAAAACCACTCCGAAAAAAAAAATCTGAACCGGATTATTTATTTACTTATTTTTTTTTACATTGCCACTCGATGATTAAATTCACTAGCAGCGGAAAATATTCCAAGTGATTGATCTGGCCATTTTATTTAATTTTTTTATAAGTCATAAACAATTTCACTCTAATGACTACTCGCCAATATGTTTCTTTAATCAGATAAACGGAATGCAAATCTGGGGTAGGCTGAGGGCGCCTGCCAGAAAGAATCCCTCTAGGAAAGTTGACAATGAATAGCTCCAGTTCTGTAAAACAAGTAGACATGCTATACCTGAACTAATGTTTTTTTATATATACTATAACAGTATATTTCCTAGCCAAGCAAATGATGATTTCACATCATGGCTATGCATAGTCATAGCTGGGTATTTTAATAAAGCAGTTCAAGTTAAGGACGTTCTCTGAAGTTCAGTGACACTTCCACCTGGGACCAGACCCGAGCTGTATGTCCGGTTCCAGTGGCACTACGTTACCTTTAGTCCCACATAGACAAAGTTAAATGACAGGCATCTGCTGAATTTGTCTGGCTAATACATGTATAGCAGTGTTTCCCAATCCGGTCCTTGGGGACCCACAAACAGTCCACGTTTTTGCTCCCTCCCAACTCTCTTGGAGGGAGCAAAAATGTGGACTGTCTGGCAGGGAGCTCGGAGGGAGCAAAAATGTGGACTAGCTGTGGGTCCCTGAGGACCGGATTGGGAAACACTGATGTATAGAATAGGCTGTTATCTCTCCTGCTATGTGCCATAATCATTCATCCGGTAAATGATTATGGCGAGCCTGAATCTCAGCCCAGGAAGCACAGGGAACACAACACCCTGCATAAGACACACATATTTTTAACTTGGAGACATCAGTTCATCTAACCTGAATGTCTTCAGGCTGCCATGGGGAGGGCAAGCACAAACAGACTCAAATACGGACCCAGGAGCCTGAAGCAGAACCCTAACCCTGGAGGTGTGAGGACCCCGAGTCGCCGTATTCTTCTCACAAGGTTCTCAGAGAAGATGGACCTCCCTTGTTTCACCATTCATGATGAAATTTATGTTCACAACATCAAAATGTGGTCTGAACATCAGGGATCAATGAGTGGGCCTGTGAACACAGTGAGAATATGCTCACCTTGTTGATCAGCGTCATGGTGAACACTGTGAGAATACGCTCACCTTGTTGATCAGCGTCATGGTGAACACCAACAGCTCCGTGTCCATTCCATCCTTCTCATCCAGGATCTCCATGGCATTTGACCACACCTTGCAGCCTAAGCAACATCCAGATCATGCGGATCAATCTACTGTTAGTCAGTCATCCCTATAGATCAGCTCTATATAGATAAATATGAGCAGAAGGGTCAACTTGGTACTCAACAGCCTTAGAGGGAGTTTATTTCTGGTGTTATTTCTGTGTTCAGCCTGAATTCAAACTGATCTGTCAATGAATGATCTGCTGCTTTCTTCAGAGAGGTGGCTACACTTCACTGGGACAGCGGCCCAGAAGACCGCCATGTGACACATGCATTTGCGAGACAGCGGCAGACGGCCACAACACCTGCCCACCGGCCTTCTGTCCCCAGCGGGACGGCAACCGTGTGCTCTTTTGGGGTCAGGACCTGTCTGGTGCTTTCTGAGAGCCAAAGTATCCAGTGTTTTTCTCCTCGCAAAATGCCGGGAAGAGAGCGCCTGGGGAGAAACCAGGCGGACCGGCCCTCATCTCCAGAGAGAGCACAACACGGGCCCTCATCCCCGCGAGTAACTGAATCTGACCAGGGGAGCGAACTGCAGTCTTTTCCAATAAGCACGCGCACTCACAATGGAGGCGAGGCCCAATGAAACCTGAAACACTTCCAAGCTTCTTTGTAATAGGAGTCCAGCTGTACATGATCTATAATCCCTTAAACTGTCGTCAAATTCCATACCAATGCTGCAGGAATGTAGCTCGGCTTTTAATGGGGCAGTGTCTACTAAACGCTGAGCTTAAAACAACCAAAAATAGCCTCTGTGGTCCAGTTCGGCATATTTTTCAGATTCCACTTTGCTTTAACTTTTTAAAAACTGTCTCCTTCTCTTCTGCACGCTACCTTGCTGTCAGGGCTCCTCTTAATGACTTACTGTCCATGTCGAACCCTTATCAATCAACACAACTATCCCAGCAACAGGATACCTGGCTTCCGTAAGGGCAGATGTCAGGGTATTAAAGGATAAAGGGCAAAGGTAACTGTACAGTCGCAGCTCCATTGTACACCATATTGCCATTGGTACCATTATTGTCTCTTTTACCAGCATCCATCATTTATTATTATTTAACTCTGATATTTATTATTTACTCCTACACGCCACATATCTTCTCTGCTGCTTGCATCATTACACATTCTAAACATAAGATAATTATTCATTTTACCAAATGTCAATGTTGTTAACTAACACCTACCTTCCTTCCTTCCTGCCTTCATGAAGCCCCTCTTGACTTCACCTGACTTGACCCACCTGAGAGTGAGTTCACCCAAAGCTTTGCAGTGGTTGGCGGTGAGAAGGCCCCACAGCGGCTGTTTCCAGGTTTCCCCCTTACCTCGCTTGGTGTCCACGGCGCTGACGGCCTCCACCAGTAGCGCTGCATTGGACTCGGTGTACTCCACAAAGACGAGCAGCAGTTTGAGGGCTGTCTTCACCACCAGGCGGAACTGCAGAGGGGGAGGGGAAAACGAGTTTAATCTCTACGGGTTGGTGCTCGGGGTCCACGCAGCGCTTCATATTAACCTGACCCGATACGTGGCACTGGGGGACGTGGGGTCTCATGATGCCACTGGAACCCTTGAGATGCTCCACACTGGCATCTCCATATATCTTGGGTGGCTTTGATAACAACCTTCTGTCCCACAAAGGAAATGAATGTGTGTGTGTGTGTGTGTGGAGGGGGGGGTTCAGTTTTTTCTTTTTTATTCGTTTTTCAGCTTCCCTTAACCACTATGACAAAATGTTCACAGCCAATTTCCCTTTAAATTGTAGATTTGGAAGGTCAAGCAAAATAAGCGATGACTCATTTTAATGTCTGACTTGGATTCCTGCATGTAAAAACTGTCCTACACATCAGGGAAATCCCGAATGGATCCAAAGGGACTTCCAAGGAATGTTTATTTGAAGACTGCTTGTTTCGGGACCCAGCACAACAAAAACATGGCCCCTGCTCCTAGATTTACAGTAGCATCTTCCATTAACACTCTTGACTCATGCTTTGCCAACACCTTCCATTATGTTCTCAAGGTGCTTATATTAGCCAGAGCTGCGCCTTCTAATGACCCGTTTAGTGCCAAGTGTAGCATCTCTGAATGACGTCGAGGACTCTTCTGGGGACACTGAGATCACATGGACTCAGCATCAGCAGACAACATTACGCATAATGGTAGAGTAAAACTTCCAGGGCGGTTAACCTTCATCTGAATGTTCTTCCTTGGGTATCAACAGATTGTTTCTGGGAGTACATTAAAGGCTTAACAGACATCAATACAGCCCCAGAGAAACATAGGAAGGATGCGTGGCAGCATCAAATAAGATCAGTGGTATATCACAGTCACTGCAGGGAAGAGAAAGCTGGAAAATGGTTGTATGTGTGTCAGGCTCATGCTGCCCCTATGAGGTGGGCTTCCCTTCAAAGGCATCGCAGGACCTCCCAGGGGAAGGCACCAGTCTTCTTCACTGCAGCAAAAGCAACAACCCTCTTCTAGGCCCCTTACAAAAGGTTTTTTATCAAACTGAACTCACATTTTGTTTGAATAGCATTTGTGTTTCAGGAGACCATATCAGCTCCTAGGCACTTTACCCACAATGCTTCACTGAAAAGGCTTTGGTCCCCCAGCCAATGAGATGCTTCCATTAGTCATGCACTGCAATGCCAGTATCGCTCACTGCGCTCAAACAATGTGCTCAAATGTTTCAGAAAGTGATAAGTGGAAGGATGAGAAACAGAGTCTGTGTTTTTTGCTGAACACGCTTAGTGAAGTTCTTTAACAAAAAAACCTATTTATCAGGTAATTCTGAAGAGAGACTGAGAGAAGTAGCTGTTGTTGCACGGTGCAATGTTTCTGACTGCGGGGATACATGGGAAAGATACTTCAAGGATCATCTCATTGCAACATACTTAAGTCAAGGGGGAGTACATTCAATAGCACTGCATAAGCATTGCGTTTACAGTGCCATAGAGTAGCTGGCTTACCTCACGGTCTTTTGTTTTCCCCCATTTTTTTGGCCTTTGTGCTACATCTGCAACGACTCCTGACAGCCTGGATCACATTTTGAGGCCTCACCTTTGTTGTTGTATTTTTTCTTTCTTTCTGTTCAAGCTTAAGAGCAGTGGAAGAATCCAGAATAAAAAGGGCTGACATGCACTCACTGGGCACCATGTGGAGGTGCCCGCAGGATCCATTTATGCTGCAGGTACACATGGCGAGGCAGGGCAGACATTTCAAAAGCTACAGGAGCATGTGTAAAAGCGTCTGATCCAGGCTGCCATATGGAACAAGAGTCGGGGAGCTGGACTGTGACCAGGGAATCTTTCGGTCCCATTCTTCTGTCTGAGAGTCGGCTGATTTACCTAAATTATTCCAGTAAGGACTCAGCTGTATAAATAAGCTACAAAATATGTGCAATATACAAAATGTGAGCCTGGCCACGTGAGCGGATGCGTGACACGCGTTCCGGCATCCTACTTGTACCTTGGAGCCGACGAGCGTGTAGAGCCACTGGACGGTCTCGTTGTGACCAATGACCCCGTTCATCCCATCCACGTACAACATGATCTGCCCCAGGGCTGTAAAAAAAAAACAGAGAAAAAGAAGAGACTTGTTTACGCTCACATCCGTTCACCGTCTTATCAAGTACACGTCTGTTTCTGGGGTTTCTGGGCACATACGCGTGTGTGTGAGAGAGAGAGGGAACGCAACATCCAAAGACACTGTGAGACTCTCCTCCTCTCTGTAAAGGTCTATCAGCATACGCAACCAACAAGATACATCAACTTTTAGCCAGGCCTGCCACGATCACTGTGACCTCTGGGGCCTATGCCAGAGAAGACCCATCAGCAGGGGGCACTATGCTACCCCCATTTTCCCATGCTTCTACCCCTTAGAGCTGAAATGTGCCACCCAGTGTGGATACAGAAAAACAATGAACTGACAAGACAAAGCAATAGTAATTCCACAAATGTTGATGCGCACATGTTGGTCTGGGTTTGCCCAGCACTGCTTTATCCCAAATCACATTTACTTAAAACACATCAAACCGGCAGGATCAGCGAAACTGACAGCATCTCACCTTCGATGAGACTGGACGTGTATACAGACACATCTATATGTGAAATGACTAAAAAATAAACTCATTCCCGTCCTGTTGAGCCCCAGATGTGGATTAATGGCAATTTAATCAAAACATGCAGACAGTGGATCTCCCCCCCCCACCCCCCAACGCATGAAAACAATAGTAACCAGATCGGACTGGACTGTGCTGGTGCTCCTTTCAACTCCAATGAATCCCAGCTGTGCGATTCCGACTGCAGATGTCCCCAAAGCGCGGATTAAGGAATGTCGCGGAGCGAGAGATCCGGGCGAAAAGCGAGGGAGCTGAGCAAAAGGGAGAGCGAACGAGAGAAGGCCGGAGAGATGTGGATTAAGGGTTATATTTAACCCACAGACAGGAGAGCTGGGCCTCACTGATGGGGGTGTACATCTACAGTCCCTGGTCCTCCACCTGTGCCACTGGCCCCTCCCTCCTTCCATCTGTAGGGCATCTTGTCCCCCAAACGGCACCTTCCCAGTGAATAACCTTACCTACAGGATACTACTTCACTGCATATCTGCATTGCATATTTTTATTTTTTTCATACTCCCATGCCATTTAAATGGTGCCATGTACAATTGCAAACTGTGTCAGCGTGGCTGGCCATGAAGTTACCGTCCTTATTTAGCTTTGTCACCTTCATTGTTAGTAGATGCCCCTCCACGTTACCCCCGCACCTAATAACTGTGCTTCAGGAATGCATTCGTGGGGGGGGGGTGGGGGGGGGGTATGTAATGCTTTAATTTCCCTAAAAGACGTGGGTGATGGATGTGGGAAACCATGCGGAACAATGTGAGAGTAGGTGCAGAAACAGGACCCACCAATGGGTGGCGCTCTTCCATAACACATGGGCTACTGTCTGACTGCTGAATTATTGCACTGAGGAGATCTCTCCACTCCCACTCTCCACTGTGTGAGGGTGTGCAGACTCACTACTGGTGCACAATATGTATGGGAACGTGCTGGACTCGCCACAAATATCCCAATGGTAACCCTGCAAGTATTGTTTCTTCTGCTGTGAAACATGCACACACACACACACACACACACACACACGGGGACATTTGGTCCCCACAAAGTAAAGTATACCTGGAACACACACACACACACACACACACAAACACAGATTAGGTATCTAAATCTTTCTGGAGACTCTTTCATTTCTATGGGCATAACCCTAACCCCAGCTATGATGACCTGAACCCCTACCCAGCCCTACTCTTAACCATAAGTAACCAAACTAAACAAAATATAAGACTTTTTGCATTTTTTTATTGCAGTCACAGGTGTTTATAAAATTGAGTTTCCCCTTGTGGGAACCAGAAAAATGTCCCTACAAGATAAAAATAACAGGTTTTTCTCATACTGTATCATATTATCATCTTTCAGCATCAGGAGAGACCGTCCATTTCTTTCCACACAGGCCACTCAGGTACTTGTTCAATCTCTTGTCATCTCGAGACTAGACTACTGTAAGTCACTCCTAGCAGGTCTGCCTCAGAGCGCCATTCGTCCTCTGCAACTGATCCAGAATGCAGCTGCCACACTCGTTTTCCACCTCCCCAGGTTCTCCCATACCACGCCATTGCTACGCTCCCTGGCTTGCTTTGCCTGCATCAGATTCAAAACACTGATGCTCGCCTGCAAAGCCAAAAATGGACCAGCACCCTCCTACCTAAAAGAACTTATCTCACCCCACACTGCACCATGCTCTTTCTGATCCTCTGGCACTGCTTGGCTGGTCCCACCATCTCTCAAGGGGCATGGAAGACATGCATCTAGACTCTTCTCTGTTTTGGCATCTATGTGGTGTGAACTTCCCCTAGATGTCCGAATAGCATTGGATGCCTTCAAACTACTAAAGACTAAAGAAAAAAGACTAAAAACCTACCTCTTTTGGAAGTACTGGGATTAGTACTTCCAGGATTATACACTTTAAAAAAAATGTATTACTGTACTTGCCAACAGAGTTTTTTAGAGTGATAGTATTCTTAGCCAGGTTCAATTGAACCAGTATCAGATTGTATTCACTGATGAGACTTCTAAGCACTATGTAAGTCGCACTGGCTAAGGACGTCTGGGGAATCCCGTGAATGTAAATGTAAATATCGTGGGGAGCTTTGGTCTCCACAATGTAATATATATTACACACACGCGCGCGCACACACGTACATGCACACACACACACACACACACACACAAGCACAAATGAAAGTGTGTGTATAATGTACATTCCGCTCCTTCCTTGCATGCTGTGCAGCCCAGCAGACATTCCTGAAATTCCTGTACTCCCCACCTGTGCGTCAACGTTGGTGGCTTTTCCCGGCGAAAAGATGAACACGCTTTCCCGACATGATGTCGGCAAATAGCGCCGTCGCTAATCATCAACAGTCATGGACGTAAATGCATGACTTGCTAAGTGGTGCTGAAACAGTCACTCACCCTGGGCTAAAAGTGTCTTATCGCCTACATCTCGATGCTTTGGCGGCCAGAATTCTGAAGTCGCTGTTCCCCTTAATTAAAATGCAATAATTCCCTTTATGTTATTATAACTGAGACCATGCCAAATCAAACGGTTTAATGAAATCTGTCATGCGGCTATTATTGCTGAGGGAAGAGGCTGCAATCTGATACAGAGAAGAAAGAGGAAGGAATAACCAAGGAGAAAAATCGTTCAAAATGACATGAGGCTCCTCTTAAGGGCTTCACTTAAGCATAGGGTGAAGCTCTATACAATGAGAGGACTCTGTTACCACAAGGAGACATTCTACCCAATGAGATGTTTCACCTAGAATAAGAATACCTGTCCAATCAGAGACTTCAATTTAGTGTAATGAGATGGTCTACCCAATGAGATCAGTCGCTAGTGATGCTAAGAGCCGCCCACACGCCCACTCACAAACAAGAAGAGTCAGATGGCTCAAGCAGCCACAGGGTCAGCAGAGTTTTTGTTTTCCCTGTGGACACCCGCTAGGCAGACTGACCAAAAACGGCTGAGGCCAAATGGTTCATAAACACACACCTCACTGAGCCAAGAGCGAACAGAAGCAAAGAAAAACACTGCTTTAGCCTGGCTGCTTAACAGGACAAGGTCCGACCTGCTCCACAACATAGTCCAGACAGCATCCATTTGTAAGAGGATAAACTCAGTAGTCCAAAATAAGTGCCAAGGGATTCCACCATGAGGGGGCGACATTTGGGTGGGGTTTAACATCTGCTGACCAGTTCAGAAAACACAACACGTGCCATTTGGTTCTGTAGGCTCAAAGTTTTACGGCCTGTTTCATTACCTATCTCTGACATCTCTGTGGGTGAAACCTTTACATCACAATGTGGGCAGGAAAGTCTGACTAAGACAGGTCTAGGTTTATTTTGGTGGATTTATATGAGGACACAGATCTAAAGACAGATCTACACTAGTGGCCAAAATTGTGGAAAGCATTTTTGGCATTACGCTTTAAAAATTAGCACATGAATATGGGCGGCATTGTTTATAAACAATCAAAGTGTTTACAAATATCATGCACTGTAAAGAAGTAACTAGATTGACTGGAATAAAGTTCTGCAATCTCTAAAAATTAGAAGTCTTCCATTGCCAAAGTCCAGTTCCAATACTCAGAACAGACGTACAGAGGATGGTAAAAATCCCCGGATATCATCGGTTATAGAGGGATCGGGGATACATCGATTCCATCTGTGCCGAACAAGACCAATCCCAGGATTCACTGCGCACCAAGATCGTTCTTTGGAGGGAAGTTAGCAAGACTGCTCTTGCCAAGACCACAAGTACAATCTTCACGTCCTTGGGGTTGAGAAACACCCTGTGTAACGGGTCTGCAGTCATAACATAACATTAGATTTAATAACATGATATTTAATGCAGACCAAATCAATAATGTCTCTACAGCGGTGGTTCCCAACCCAGTCCTCGAGGACCCCCCCAGACAGTGCACATTTTTGCTCCCTCCCAGCTTCCAGCCAATAAAGAACACCTGGCACAAGTGTGTCGGGAGGTGGGAGAGAGCGAAAATATGGATGTCAGGGAGTCCCAGAGGACTGGGTTGGGAAACTCTGCTCTACAACATGGAAGCAGCTTCCAGGCTACCTGTGACTTTATTCATGAGTTCATCTGTCCGCTTTTGCTCTGGCGATTCCTGGTTTGCACAATCCCCAAAACCAAACTAGTAATTACTGACCCAGTTTCTTGTTTATTCTTTCTTGTTTCTTATTTTAAACAAGAAGCATTGTTTTTAATAGCGGAAGCGAGCGCAAATTCAGAGCAAACACATATTAATGGCATTTTAAAATGTTTCCCAAGGGGTTGAAGCGTTTTTTTAATTTTTCGGTAACAACCCAGTGCTTATTTGCATTTTCTCGTATAATGCAAGAAAATGCTAAGCCTTAGGAACATTACCGTATTTGTGGTACAATCATGGGGGAACTTTACAAGTTCCTAACTGTATGCCACGCTGCAGTAAATTTTATAGAGTCTAATTAACGAGGTTCAAGCCTCAGTCATGGTGTACCACTGAGGAGGAAGAGAGCGAACGGGACCTCCACTTCTAACAAAATCCAGTAACATGCTGCCCCCACATTGCACACAGCACACAGTCTAACGGGAGTGAGATTAAATATGTATGTACAAATAATGTTTTATGGCTGACGGCAGGCACATAGCCAGGTAGCAAAATAACGAGTTTGAACCCTCTCCCATCCCTGGAAATTGTCAGCTTCCAATCAGGCACGTAGGCAGTTAGAGAAATAACTACACACTCTACTGGGGGGGGGGGGGGGGGGGGGGGGGGGGGGGGGGGGGGGGGGGGGGGGGGGGGGGGGGG
>JAODKC010000137.1:19378298-19393451 GCA_026777985.1 Mormyrops attenuatus | reverse complement strand
GCGGGCCCGCGGGCCAAACCCCCGGGGGCCTTCTTTCAACCCCGGGGGGCCCCGCCCCCGCCCTCCCCGCCCCCCCCCCCCCTCCCCGCCGGGGGGGGGGGGGGGGGGGGGCCCCGGGGACGGGGGAGGCAGCCAGGAGTTTAGCTGGAGATTCGAACAAAAATGAAAAAGAAAGAGAACAATGTGGGACCTCCTTTCAACCTATGAGTCAGAGCACAGGGCGAGCTCAGGGAATGAGAAGCAGGAGAAGCATACGGAGTTATGTGAGGAAAGGGAAGTATTGACTCAGAAAACAGCAGGACTCGGGTCGCTATGCGGCCGGAAGATTTATCATAGAAATGTTTTTACATGGAAACGCAATAAAAAAAAAAAACGCAAAAGGGAGCAAAGCGGGACGCCCGGCTGTTCGGCTGCCGCTTCCCCCTCGCAAACGGGCCGTCGGAGAACCATAATCGCGTGAAATTAGGGGGCCTCGCAATATAAACGGAAAGCTGAGATGCAGTAAACTATACCAAAGCTGGAGAGAGACAGGCACTGGGGCTCTCAATAAGTGCCTAAACAAAGCCTCATGCCCCCCGAACTGCAGCAGTCCGCACATTTACATTTACGCATTTACATATAGATATTCAGCAGAAGCTTTTCTCCAATGTGACGTCCACATGAGGCAAACAGCACACTGCAAACATATATGTTGTCCAGGAATCGCAGGGTGTCAGTGCATCTAAGCTGAGCTTCCAGTGACAGCCAGGTACAAGTGTAAGCATTACTGGAGCAAGAGCAACACATCTACCAACAGAGCAAGGCTGGTACACGGCACTCAGTGCGACTGCTGGCGTTTACACTTTTATTTTGTTTTCCTACTCAGTTTCTCCTTCATTTCTGCTCACCATTTCTTTCCTCACACCTCCACGGAAATGCTGTATGTCAGGCGAGCCTTTTACGCTCCACTGAGAACTCTTCAGAAAGAGCGAAGGTCTGATGGACATGACTCGCAATTCTGGGTACTGGAGAACTGTTCTCTGTGAACATCTGAGAGCACGTCAGACGCCCGCTGCCAAGCCAAGAATTTCACGCCAAGGAGAACAATGGCTCAAGAACAGCATCAGATCATTGTACCCACAGTAACCATCTTGGGGCTGACATTAGCGTGTAGAGACGGGAGAATCTCGTGTGAAGCAACACTGGGATGGCTACTGCATGTCAGCATGGAGTATCGCCAGCCTCCATACCCGCATAATTAGGAGGATTCTGGAAAAGGAGAAAGCTTGGAAGGGTGAACAAAAACCCAAATACGTTACATGCAGCATGAAATATGTAGGGATGTTAATACAGTACCAGGCAAATGTTTGGACACGCCCTGCCTGCAAAGGAGAGTGACAGAGTGCCGCATCACATGACCTAAGGTGGCCACCTGACCTAAAAAAGTACAAATGGAGGAGTCTGACCAGAAAGTGAAGGAAAAGTGACCAACGAGTGCTCAGCATATATGTGGGACCTCCTTCAGGACAGCTGGAAAAGCATCACAGGGGGCCACCTCACGAAACTGGTGTAGAGGAGACAGTATGGTCAGCCAGTTCCTGGAGCTATTGGGGTTAAGGGCTTTGTTCAAGGGTCCAATGTGGGATCACTCTGCTGAACCTGGGATTCGAACCGACAACCTTCTGAGTTTTTTGGTCAATGTATAATTCCATATGTTATCTTATAGTTTTGATGTCTTTATAATTATTTTAAAATGTAGAGAATAGTACAAATAAACCATTCTATAGGTGGGTGTGTCCAAGCTTTTAACTTGTACTGTATATCATGGAGCAAAATTTGCTGTGATCATGGGGTTTTACCCATTTAGGTTTATCAAGTAGACGCTACTGTCCTAAGTGATGTAAAAGTGAGGAAAGCAAATGGTTGGAGGGCAGGTTCAGCTCGCATCCCTGGAGGAGACTGACTTAGGAGCCTCGCTCAAGGGCGCAACTGGGACATGTTTACTCTGCCAGTCATGGGATTTGTACCCAAGACCTTCTGGACACTGATCCTAACCGGCTGAGTTTGCACACCACCCCATCAGGAAATAAAGCAAACTGCTCTCGAAAGACTTGGGCCTGGACCCTCCTATCATAGTGTTATGGCTCAGTGGTATGCTCATCTCCAAGAGTTGACTATAACATAATAATGACACAAAACTGGCTGGAACAAGGTTCACAATTGTCTCCTCATACATGGTGAGAACCCAAGAGTGAATGCAATAACAAGAAGCTCCTTGTTTCATCTGTTTTCTGTCCTTTTCTTCTACATTCACCCAGTTGTTTTATCTTCAATAGCCTTTGTAGGCCCAGGTACCAGCCCTGCCTCAGGGCAGAAGATCCCTCCAATCCTATATGGCTACATGCAGTGAAGGGGTAAAGAAAGAAAACAGGAACAAAAAACAAACGCTAAAGTCTTTAACGATGGAGGTCATGACACACCGTATCTGGAATGTTGCTGTAAGGTATGAAGAGGATCCCACAAGGAACTTTCTAATGTGCTGTAAGTAAATCAACATTAAACGCATAAAAAATATGACTGTCAGATTCCAAGCTTGTGGACCAGAACTGTTCTCCAATGATGGCAGGCTGGAATGCAGAGAAGCATGGATTTGGATAAGAAACCCATGGAAGCCAATCAAATGGATGAAAAGGAATATGCAAAGCAACAGAAAAAGGCAAATGGGACGAGACATTCAAGAAAGGTTCTAGCCAACCTCACAGAAAACTATTTTACACACGATTACAGTCCTGGGTCCACTCTGGATAGTATTCTGTTGCAGTACATACAGCAGGGCCACAGAGAATTCAAGCATTCTTGTTGCTCGCAAAGTGCAAATCCCATTGATGTCCTAAATGTAAAAGAGAAGTACATCAACAGTACATGTCCATGACTTCTATACTGGAAATAAGACTGGGACAGACCAGCCCGCTGAAACTACCAAGTGTCACAAGGTTAAACCTGCATTAGCTACACAGATCGGCCATCTTGTAAAAACATTCCGGACATAAAATCAATATTTTCATAACAACCACAAATGGTTAAAAAGCAGATTTCATTACATTGATCCGGAGTTCAGTTAATCTCCCTGTCAAGCCAAAACAAAGATCAGTTGGGTGGAGATCCTTATGCGCAGGGAGCTAGTGTATAGAACTGTATCCGGTTTCTTGTTTCACTCACGTTTTTTTTTGCATTCACCTGTTTCAAGGCCCTACAGTGGACTAGTTCAGTGTGCTATTCTGGAAATCACGGGCTAATACGGGATTCTTAATACGTTAAAGTAGCTATTACTATACATGTAATTTTTAATCTTTTTAACAGCTGGAAAAAGTCACTACAGGCATGTGTCGATATCCAAATCCTTCGAGGCAAGAATTAATCTCTTTAAGAACAAAATTAATGAAATTTGGATGAACCTGCCCAATATGATTTTCATCAGTCAATAAAATCAATCCAAAGGAATGGCACACAGTCTGAACGGGAGAAGTGTGCAGAGTTTAAGCCTGGGCTTGGCTCTGGGGTGGTCACTGTTATGTCTGGCAATGAGATTAACAGGAGGAAACTCTGGGAGAGCACAGACTCTCCAGCTAAGGTCAAAACAGAGCAAGGACCCCAAAAAGCCCATGCCTAGAGAATACCCAGACCAGGATAATCAAGACCAAAGACCGGAAACGATTCCTAAAGTTCAATTGACTTTATTCCTGAAAAGAAATATGTAGAGGCAACCCCAGAGATCGAGTTCAGTAGGCCTGAGGCAGCAAAGGATACAAAAGTGTGGGCTTCTCTTGAAAGCAGACACACTCCTGGGACGATTATCTTATCAGGAACTTGACACTTCATTACAATAATAAGAACCTTAGGTGATGTAGGCATGATGGACAGCTTTGTGGAACAGTGGCTGGAGCTCAGAACTCCTAAATTCCTTAAGCCGTAATCCCAGTGGAACAGTGTTATTATACAAGGTACTTCAACTGCTCTGCTACAATGAGACTTTATGGATGGGGTAGAGTGTCAGCGAAGACAAAAGGCAGCAGAAACCGGAAAGGAGCAATGTTACGGGGAACCATGCTGACAAAAAGGGATCAAGTGCATCTTGTTCATCATCTATTGATGTCTTACCAGTCACATGTAATGTAGAATCGACACTTTGATTTCCCAAAAATTTCTCCAGGTTACATCAATGGAAGATCTTTTGTTCTGACTTGCATTATAATGTATAATGCAGTTCATAGTTTTGTCTAGTTTCCTAATGTTTCTCTTTAAGTGCATCGCATCATATCACATTCCGTTTTGACTTAGGATTTTTTCAATTTACGATGAGTTCATCGGAACGTAACTCCACCGTGAGTCAAGGAGCACCTGTATTGTGTGACCCTTCGGTGCTATGGAAATATTTTTAGAACTCTAGATGGTGGAGTAGCCCTTCCATAAAGGAAAAAGACAGACATTCTGAAGGAATTCCCCTTTAACTAATGTGGACACAGGTTCCTGCCACTCAAAAGAAGATCCAATAATAATGTCAACATTCTATAAATTAAAGACCAGATGAGAGGCTGTATTTGACTCTTCCAGCAGCTTGTGGCTCACTGAGGCTACGATAATATGAATTCCATATCATTTGACACAGTCGTACGGTGAAGCTGATTGCATTTCCGCCCGACCTCAAGATCTCCCCAGTCCATCGGGAGGTTCTCATATGAATACGTTAGAGTCCAGAAGTTCGTTTTTGTATTATCAAGAACATCCATGATCAAAGAGCTTCACTGTCAGCTATCGCATAAAAGATTGTCAGACTCCACACGGGAGTCCTTCATGCTGTATTGAAACAGAAGCCAAGTGCCTGTCGGGCCGAGGCCCAGGACGGATACTTCCGGAGGCATGAGAGGAGCGAGCAGTTCGACCGCGGGGCTTCACACAAAAGGGAAACGGGCGCCATCATGAGTGTTGCAGGAGATGGAGCAGAAAGTATGTGTGTGACCCTGGGGGACCTCATTATGGAGGCAGGATGTCACATTCTGTGAGAGGAGCCGCGTCTTTCCCGGAGATTCCCCCCAACTCAGAGAGGAGCAGAGCGGATCAGGCCACGCTGAACTGAAGAAACAGCTTGGGGATGGAAAGAAGCCTCCTCTTCCTGCCCTCTCGTTCAGAGGGAACCATGGGAGAGCCTCGCGCACGGGGAGGCTGCCACGCATACACACACGCACACGGGGTGGAAATGTTTACGCAGCGTGTGTGCCGTGCGTGGCCCCCCCACCCGGCACCGACGGCCGGTAACTCAGCCAGGCAGCGATATTTCCAAGCAGGGTTGCCAGACCCTCCCTAGCTCTGAAAATCTCTGCAGATGAGCAAATGGAGCAAAGCCACTGAAAAATTTATATAAAATTTATAATTGCTCACGCTTCCTACTCTAAGCCAAGCGGAATCTCTGGGAGTAACAGCACTTCTCAGTGCCATTTATGCCTGAAGATTTAAAGCAGTACTTACGGTAAAGAATGAGCCCAGAAAAGCAGCACATATCCCAACATGAATCAGATAAGCAAAAACAAAACATCATCCAGACAAAGCGTTTATTGTTCATATATACATAAACACACCTGCATGTACTATTTGCAAACACCATTTCGCTGTGCCATTCTCACAAACACTTCCATCTAAGAGAGGAAGAGCGCTCTTATTCCTGGGAATGCCGCCTGGCCGCAGGACGTTTCACAGCTCCGAAATGGAAAATGAAATGAAATATCCTTTGCTGTTCCCATCTCCCACAGAGCTCATCTCCTAAACAGAACCTCTGCGAGGAAGTCGCGGTGGTCTAACTCATGTCTGAAACGTAACAAGCGTATAATTAAAAGCAGGATATCTCACATCGGTAGCGGGGCTACTCGCTGGGCCCGGAGGATGGGGGAGAGGCGAAAGAGAGGGCAAGGGGAACTGGAGCTGACAGCGAAACGCCATAAACCCGCTGCGAGGCATAAATTAGCTTATCCTCACTTTGGCTTTAAGGTTGTTGAATCAATGGAAACTGAAATGGTACATTGGAAGGCTTCTTTTCACATATCCCATCATGCTCTGCTTTGCAAGATATACACACATATAGAGTTGAGAGTGAATCCTTGGATCAGAGCACAGGGTCAGGCCATTTATCCAAGGTCTCTGAAACATTTTGGGGAATTAAGGGCTTTGCTCAAGGGGCCAAACGGACATGTGACTATTCTGTCAAGAACAGGATTCAAACTGGCGACCTACCAATTACAGGCACAGAGCCACATATCACCACCCTCATCATATTATGCAAAGAAGATGGGTTATAGATGTAGAAATAGCAGGGTTGCCCAGAGCGGTGTTTCCCAACTCAGCCCTTGGGGACTCTGTAGACCAGGGGTCTCAAACTCCAATCCTGGCGGGCCGGAGCCCTGCACAGTTTTTGGTTTACCCTCATTAAAAACACCTGACTCAACTACTTACCTAATTACCACACAGCTCTTGAGTTGAATCATTTCTGATGGAACAGGGAAAGAACTAAGCTATGCAGGGTTCCGGCCCACCGGGACTGCAGTTTGAGAACCCTGCTGTAGACAGTCTGCATTTTTGCTCCCTCCCAACTCCCAGCACACTTGAACAAGCAAAGCAATGAAGAACACCGAATAGCTGGTATAGGTGGGCTGTCAGCAGGGAGGAAGCAAAAATGTGGACTGTCTGGGGGACCCACGGACTGGTTTGGGAAACACTGGCCCAAAGCATCCAGAGACAAACCAGAGAAATATGCAGGCATCACTGCCCATCGCTGAGGTTGCCGTTCATCATCGCTCATCTTCCCATTGCTCGTGATGGAGAACCTGGTGCTTATTTAGAAAACATGAACGCAGGGCCCGGTTCCCATAAACCCTTGCTTCACAGTTGTTTGCCAACTTGAAAAGCAGCTGATAACAGTGAACATCAGGCCTTGTCTGGATTAAACTCTACTTTTTCAAAGCGAGTACAAAACTGCTATCGCCCCCGTAGGAGGGACAATGTGATGCGGCCAGAACTGAACATTTCCCAGATGGCAGGACTTTGCTGCTGAACCCCTGGATAACCGACCCCTGCTGGAGGATCAGACAGATAGCGATTTTCCAGAAACATGGAATTTTTTCTCTGGTGCTGAAAAACAGTGCACTGGTTGTGGGTAATGAGATTTAAAAGAGCTCAGATGAATGGATGACAGGTACACACAACATATTTACAGAACACAGCAGTGAGGTATTTGGCAGACCCCAGACTTGCTTTGTTCTACAGTTTGGCTGCAGAAGGAAATATTACCCATCCGTGTATTTTTACAGTAGGATCCTGTAGTTATGAAGCTGGGATGGAGATGTTTGACTAATGTCCTACAGCTGGTCACAATAAAAATGGCTCATTCTGTGAAATGCTCCTAACTGCCCAGTAAACCAGTGAACCTGTGTTGAGATCTAAGGGAATCTTATGGTTCCCAAAAGAAGCAGATTTTCTGGAGAGCACCCTGAACCTTGTTTTACCCGCCTCACGCTGCACACAGGCCCCGGCCCAGAGCGAGGCCGCCCTGTGCTGGTGGAGGGTCATGCTGTCTCAGTGCCACCTCAGGCTGCGACCGCAGCCGCATTCACGCCATGCGAGTAATAAGCTCCACCACCCCCCCCCCCCAAGCGGCTCATGACTCAGCGCTGAGACCTGGGTGTGAGAGAGACTGCGCTGGGATCTGTCTGTGCCAGACTCACGCTGTGACTGTAAGGGTGGAGAGGGGGAGGGGGGGGGCAGGGAAGGAGGAGAGTTGGGGGATGCAATTCAAAAGGAAATCTATCTATCTATCTGTCTGTCTGTCTGTCTGTCTGCCTACCTGCCTGTCTATCTATCTAAACTTTTTGGTTTATTTATGTGGTATCCAGTTGGCCCCATTGGCATATTGATGATGTCCTGAATTGAGTTCTTTATACCAGAAAAATAACAATCCGGAGCTGTTCAGGGGGTGACCAATATGCCACTTTATTCTATAAACATCAGTAATTATCAGTAATTATGTGGAGCGTGCGATTCTCTCTTCATTAAACTTCAGTACAGTAACAAAATTGCTCTTGTTACAGAGGAGAGAATGGGTGTGACAGAAAGGCAGGGGGGCGCAAATCCACTTTATGATCTGCAACATCCTGCCAGCATTTATATGAGATGGCTAAGTGTGCATGGCCTACCCACTCACAGTCGCCTATGAAATGGTGGTGAGCTTCTAATGTGTCTTTCAAGCCCCCCCCCCATTTCACACTGACACCAAGGGACCCTTCAAGAACATCAAGAGCAAAAGGCAGCGAGAGGCAAAGGGGGGGGAGGCATAAATTAACTGGTCACTGCGCTGGTTAAACTTTTGCCACATTCTTGCCTGACCTAGTGCACAATAGTGTGTGCACCAGAGTGTGTGCACCAGAGTGTGTGCAAATGCAGTTGTTATGCAGAACAGTCAGAAGGCGAAGACTGTGAATGAATGTATAACTCTCCATATGAATATTACCTTTTGTTTTTCTTTTGTTTTTGTTTTTACTGAAATCCAGGGACTTATTTATGAACCGTAGCTCTAAAGCAAAGGAGGTGCTTAGGAGCTAAACAAAAGGGACATTTAAGAGAGAGGAACACATGGTACTTCTCATAGGCAAGGGGGCCGTGACAGTCCCAGGGTGCGACCTCGACTCATCTGCTGCAAAAAGAGTGAGGAGCTCTGTCATCCATCTCCCAATCGCTTATTCCAGGAAAAAGTGTGTGTGTGTCTGTGTGTGTGTGTGTATGTGGTCCAGGTATACCTTACCTTATGGGGACTAAATGACCCCACAACGTGATAAATACCCGTTTTTTTACAATATGGTTTCCTGGTCCCCATATGGGAAAAGTCTATTTTATAAAAATCTGTGACTGCAATGAAAAAAACTAAAAAAATTCCCATAGAAATATGAATGAGCGGCCCCCAAAAAGATATGATTACAGGACTGTGTGTGTGTGTGCGCGTGTGTGTGTGTGTGTGCATGCGTGCGTGCGTGTTTGTGTGTGTGTGTGTGTGTGTGTGTGTGTGTGCCCGCAGGGGGGGGAGACAACAACAAAAGGTTGAGGTTGCAGTCCATACACCAAGGCTAATTTAGAGATACCAATAAATCTAATCTCATGTATTTGGCCTGTCAGAGGAATAGCCACAGAACACATATAAACTGCAGAAACTGGGGTGATGAAGTTACAGTGCTAACCAAACATTCATATGTATTGTTTCGACTGCTATAAAACAGAACGACAACATTACCACCATACATGCATTCCGCATGACCGTTTACTCAATGCACAGTCGCAGTGAGTGCGGAGCCACCACAGGAAGTGCAGGGCACACGGCAGGGGGCACACGGCAGGGGGCACACGGCAGGGGACACGTGGGACCTGATGCCACCCTACCTCAGCATGATGTAATGGTACACACTGAACTATTCAGGAAGCAAAAGGCATTATGTGAATTCTGCAAATCTCCTTTATCCAGCTTGCAGGATAATGAGGCCCACATTGCAGAAAATGCTAGCCATTAAACCGGGGCCCCCCCATAGTGCAGCTCTGCTTTATCCCCTTTTAATTCTGCAGATTGCCGTGTTTAGAGAAACTGCCCCAACTACGCCAAAGCAGGGCAGTAAGCAGCAATGGTTTTTCCATGGCGAATGGACTGTACCTCTGAGGATGTAGTTCTGGTAGTTCTGGTCAGCCTCTGCTCCCACCTTGATCAGGCACGCCAGTCCCTCAGCCACAACGAACTCATGAACCAGGTCCTTGTCATCCTGAAAGAGAGAAGGGAGAACTTCAGCGCTGGTTCATGCTGAGTGACCCCATCACACAAGGGGAGGGAAGAGACAGGAAGGAGTGAAAAGCAATGGAAGAGAGAATAAAAGAGGAGACAGAGAGGTATGTAATGTGTATTATATTATGGTGACCATAGGTCCTCTTTTTTGGGAAATGTCTAAGATTTGGGCCTGAAATGTCTAAGATTTTGCAGTTTCATGTTTAATTCGCTTCCTACAGTCTGAATACTTTGCATGTGTATATTTGCATTGCATTGCATGATTGTATTCATGTCTTTGTGGGGACTTTCCATTCATTTCTATGAAACAAAACAGTAAACCTTGACATGGTGGTGCAGTGGTTAGCACTGTTACCTCACACCTCTGGGTTACTGGGTTTAAGTCTCCACCAGGGTTCTAGGTGTGTGGAGTTTGCATGTTCTCCCTGTGTCATTGTGGGGTTTCCTCCATATACTCAGGTCTCCCCCTACAGTCCAAAAACATGCTGAGGCTAATTAGAGTTACCAAATTGCAGGTAGGTGTGAGTGTGGCCTGTGATGGGTTGGTGCCCCATCCTGGGTTGTTCCCTGCCTGCAGCCTCTGCGATTGGCTCTGCACCCAACAATGACAAACCTAACCCCTACCCAGCCCTAATCTTAGCCACAACTTAACCAAACTTAATACAACTTTTGGCATTTGTGCTTCTTATCTTATGACAATAATCAGGAGTCACTGGTTTCAGGAACAGCATGTCTTTGGACTGTGGGAGGAACCTGGAGTGCCCAGAAGGGACCCACATAAGCTCAGGGAGAACATCCAACACCCACATCGTCCCCCCAGTACAGTCAGAGCTGGTGGCAGATTCAGACCTGTACCCCGCCTGTCTTAGGAGAATAGAAAGGGAAAATAAATAAATGAATATATAAGCCAGGTTTTTTAAGACAACTTTAACACCGACAGCGCTGGGGAAGCCCGTCCCTGTAAACTGACCAGAGATTTTGGGCCCCCAACCCAGACCA
The DNA here is from genome assembly GCA_026777985.1 of Mormyrops attenuatus. Lineage (NCBI taxonomy): Eukaryota > Metazoa > Chordata > Actinopteri > Osteoglossiformes > Mormyridae > Mormyrops > Mormyrops attenuatus. The sequence continues at coordinate 19,382,611 of JAODKC010000137.1, read as the reverse complement.
ATCCAATTATGTTCCAAATCGTTTAGGGCCCCCTCACTCAGGGGCCCTTGGAATCATCCTAACTGTCCCCATTGTAAGATCTGACATAGCCCTGAGTATTTTAAGCCGAGCCCTGAGTATTTTAAGCCGAGCCCTGAGTATTTTAACCCCAGTCTTCCTTCAACAAAACAAAAAAAAAACAAAACAAAAGTAAAGCCCAGGCAAACTTGACGTAGCCCCTGATCTTTTCTATAGCTAGAAACTCCCCTGGCCCCCACCCTTCTGGGCACCCCTGAAACTGTCATCTCTAAAAAGAAAATGGCAATAGGAGTCTGTCACAATCAACAGCTAGCCTGCCATTTGCCATTTGTAGGATCTGTCCTTGGAAAGTGAGAAAAAAACACATACTCAAGTAATAACAAATATATATATATATATATAAAAATATATATATATACATACAACAGCAATCTTATGTCACTCCTGCTATCCCAAACAAAAGTGGCCATTGTGTGATTTCAGGAAAATAACAAAGGAAACATAACTGAAGGACTACGCTGCTGGCCTGAAATACCTGATGCAGTGCTAATATTTTGTACTTCACAGAAAGCAGATGTGAAGTCACAGATGTTGAAGCCTGACAGATGTGGCTCTTTGCCTATCCCCAGGGATGTCACAGTTTGGACTTGGGGGGCGGGGGCACAATCTGGAAGAGCTCGTAAGAGCTGACATGTTATGTCATTAAACAAGAAAGCTGGAACAAACGCGGTGGATAATCGTTAAGGTCCCCCTTCTACAAAGACGTCTGGGTTCGATGCCTGACTGTAGGTAAATAAAGCATGTCCTGTGTAATCAAAGGCGTCATTTTTAGCATATTGATTCAGGGAATCACTTACATTATGTTTATTTATCGGACAATTTCATCCAAAGCAACGTACAAGTGAAGAAGCAGAGCCCCTGGATCAACTGAGGGTTATAGGCCTCGCTCAAGAGCCCAGTAGTGCCATCCTCTGCTGACCCTGGGATTTGAACTGGTGACCTTCCAGTCACAGGCCAGTACCCTAACTCTGCTAGTTACCATTGGAATATGGATGCTTCGTAGCACCTATTCCATGAGGCGCCGATATGAGTTGGGTTCTTCAACTCAAGCTTCTGTTCATGCCTTCGGATTTGGTCTCCCTTCCATCTGCTGATGACGATGGCTTCCATCTGCTGATGACTTCAGGTCAAGCTTTTCTGGACCTCAAGCCTCAAAGCTCAACCTGTAAGTTCTTCCCCATCTCCTCAGCATCTGCCCTGGCTGCCGTCTGACTGGGGACACGCACTCATGCCCGCCCGGTTTGCCCATCACAGACACTTATCAACATCATCTTAGTGTACTATCTGATGAAGCATCTTTCCAGGCTGTGTTGGGCTTTGATCCAAACCCACATGTATCCCAGAGCATACAGGAATTGTCTGGCTGTCAGAGCTGGTTATATTGCTGTACTGTTTTAATATATGGTGACTATTACATTAATATAAAGGTAGATCCTCTGCAAAGGACTCATATATCAATACACGATTGTTTCGAGATGTTGAACACGTCTATATTAGAACTCTGTTTAATGATCATCTCTCATTATTACAGGTCACTGTGGTCCATTATTTCACCAAATATTTCCTTATTTTCCAGTAGTGGGTTGCTGGAGGATGTTATTTAAATGCACTCTCGACCCCTCCCTCAATGTAAAATGCGGCAGATCCCCTCTGAACAAAGTAAACAGATGTTGCTATATTCATGCGGGAAGCAACAGGCACTAGTGAGGGCGTTTGCATTTTTGGCTGCTGGAGTCCGTATCCGTGTTCCGCACTCCAAGCCGGGGAAGTCGACTGTTTACTGCATGCATTAACTCCACCACATCAGAGAGACCCGCACCATGCACAATCAAGACCATCAATTAAATGAAAAAGGGCTGTTCCGGAAAATTAAACGCATTTACAAACAGGAAAAATAAGCTGATTATTTTAAAGTTAAAGATAAGGTTACAACAATATTGCGTGAGTTAAATCCGCACTGCTACATTAATGCATTGATTAGATCTAAGGTAGACCACATGTACATGCAGTACTGGTTTCATATTTTAATTTCATAAAGGGGTATCTGTTTATTATTACATGATATTTTAAAAAAGAAACATTTTGTAGCCGTACTGTAGTATTATAATGCGTGCTATTCACAGTAATCATTTTCTGATCATTATCACTATAAAAAAAACCTCCCTAAAACACGCTTGATACTATGCTAATCACGGCTGGAAGGCACTCAGGATTTCTGTAGCTAATTAATAATAAGAAAATATGGAAGAACCTGATTCAAAATTCTGAATAAAATTGTCACTCGGCTATATAGTCCCACACAGGACATTATAAGTGTAAATTTGGGACCAAACTATTCACAAGTTTATTCTAGTAAGGAAATACTCTCATTCGCCAGAGGGGGACTGCTCATTGGCCTTACTGGAGATAAATTACCCAGCATGCTCTAAAAAGCTAATTTCCTGTGTCCATAGCAACCACTGTGTTTTATTGTGAATAGTGCTGGTTGCTATGAGCCTGTTGCTCCCTGACATTAATAGCTCATTAAATCAGCGGTAAAAGACGTGTTAAGAGCAATCAGTGTCCCAGCTTGATTCATGGTTACAGACAGGGCCGAAAGCCTAGGCAAAGGGATTTTACTGTTCCTGCTTATAAATTCGTTCTTCCAACCCATTAAGCACCTTTAATCACAAAATAACAACTTTACAAGTGGATAATTTGAGCTTGGATATACTCATTGACCATTTTTTTTTATTAGCACTTGGGTAAAGGATTTTGCCCAGCAACTCTTAAAACTCTTAGAAACACAACTTTAATTCGGATGTTTAAACTGCTATTGATTGGGAGGACCTGTTTATTCAGAGAGGACGGTCATCCCTAACGTGAAGGAATCTGCTGGACTGAGTGATATCTGGTTAAAAATAAGTACAGATAACAGGATAAAGTTAGCTCAACGAGATAAGGCAGGGTATATTATTATTATTGTATACTCTGTAACATCACTATAACGTAATAAAATGCATCAGTAATTATCACTGCAGCCAAAATGAGCAGAGATTCCTCCTTAGAAGCAGGCGAGATTCAAAACACACTGTACATGGTGACTCTGGGGCTGTGAAAACTGTCTATGTGTCATATAACCACACAAATTCTTTAGCTTTTGACACAATGTATGTCCAGCTAAGGTCCGACCCAAATCCTCTAAAACAACAGACAGCAACAGTGTCAAAGACTAATACTGTCAGTTTCATTTCATCCAAATAACCATCTTCTCTTGTGGAATATAAGCATCAGTGTGAGTGACGGGCAGTGTTTCCCGGTCTTGGCGAGTGGCCCAGTCCCGGGGGGTGTATAAAGGGGTGGGGCCACAGGGGCACTGCCCCCAGCTGAAAGCCGATTGGCCCCCAGTGTGCCCCTTCCCGTGTCACTCACTGATTCAACACATATCATAGGCTAATGATAAAGTTGGCCCCTCTGTATGAATTATGGCCTCTCTTATGCTCCCCATCATAAAGAAAATCTTCCCTGAAGAATCGCCCCTGCCAGTTCTTTTTCAGTGCAGTTTGGTTAACTTCTGCCCCATCTCCCAGGATTCCATGTGCCGCCACCCACTGAAGGACAAAAGCACTTGTGCTCCCCCCACCTGTCAACAGCGGAATAAATTTAAATTTAAACCGGCCAGATTGTTCACTGTGCTCTGGTGCACAGCTCTGCTGGNNNAGAGGGATGGAAAATGCTTTAGTTATACAATTTTTTTTTTTTTGGGGGGGGGATTCTGGGATCATTTCTCTGTTTTCCTCTGAAGGGGAGGATGCCGTAGTTTATAAATGAATTATGCAGATTCTGCTTAAGTGATAAAACATAGCAGCGATGCACCAAAGCAAAGTCTGTATGCACTTCTGTTTTTATAGCGTTCAACATACCAAAAGACAAGCAGCTAAGATAGCGTGAGATGCAAGAAAAACACAAAACAACCACACATGTCAGCCTAATGGCGGGGGGGGGGTCATCGGCTTCGCTCAATGTATGGAAAAAACCCTCTGTGGAGACACTGAGGTACTTGCTCCAGCGTCCAGCTACTTCCAGCGCTCTGTCCCAGCTTCGAAAGCGCCCGGTCCCAGCTTCGAAAGCGCCCTGTCGCAGCTTCGAAAGCGCCCTGTCCCAGCTTCGAAAGCGCCCGGTCCCAGCTTCGAAAGCGCCCTGTCGCAGCTTCGAAAGCGCCCGGTCCCAGCGTCGAAAGCGCCCTGTCCCAGCTT
>JAODKC010000137.1:19352060-19369333 GCA_026777985.1 Mormyrops attenuatus | reverse complement strand
AGCCCCCAGGGGGCCCAGAATTTCTAGCTACGTACTTGATTACTGTACTTACCAGCCACACAAGAACCATCCCAAACTACTGGTTAGAGGAGGTGCTATGTCCAACAGAAAGGTCCGGTGTCGGACTCTGGCATCAGCCAATCTTGCCAAATAGACCCTGTTTCAGGACCACAAGCCCCTCTCTTCATCCTCTCCGCTGACCAAGCCCACTGACATAAAAGTAATTAGTAAATAAACAACAAAAACATCATGTTTTAAAAGCTGGACATATTCGCTGAGAACATGCACAGGATAGTAGGTCAGCAAAACTGGATTAAAATAAGCAAGTGGGAATTATTAAGCGGAATTTCAGGAAACAATGAGATCACCCCGAATTAGCGCCGATCTAAAACGTGAGGACATCCGACAGAAGGAGCTGAAAGATGTTTAAAAATAGCCTCTGATAATAACTCGATGTGACCAGCCCACTCTGTGACAAGCATGCCCCCATACTGGGAAATACTGGCCACACGATAATAGTGTGCATAAGTGCACGCGTGTGTGCGCGCCTTCGTCTGTATACATACACAATCTAATTAATTTGTTCCTGCCACTTAATTCGGGCCTGATGGGAGACAGATGGCTTGAGTAGGAGGAAAACGGTTTCGATTAGTGAGCGTGAGCCAGGGCCGCACAGGCAGCGGGCTCCGTCACTGGGACCCCGTCCAGCAGGAAGCCCGGAGTTTACCTAGAGGGCCTCGTGGTGTCTGTACTTCCTGTTCCTGCCACATGGTTGCCATGGTGCCTGTGTTACATTCACAATGCTTATACCTGCTCTGATACCACTCCCTTTAAATCATCATTTGCAGACACATCTAAGTGCACTGTTCTATTTTAATCATAGAGCATGTTAAATGTTTACAGACATCTGTACATGGCCCTCATTCCTTTCACTGATGAGAAGCCCTAAATTATGAATACAGCTTCCATCTCAAAATAAGGGGCAGATCTTCAACAGCTCCCCCATGAGGACACGTAGGTGCATCAGGACTCTCTGCCCTACCGCTCTATGCTGAGAGAGTCACATCCCTTGATCCCAGTAATCTGTTTTATGAGTAACAGAATCTCATAAACCCCTTCTTATATGCAACGAATGTTGTTTACACAAATATATAGTCCCATAAAAAATAGTAATGACTCTAAGTACATCGTGTCATTCTCGTTTCTAAGGACCAGTTAATTGATTACTGTGTTTTAATGAGTCATCGTCATGAGCTGATTCTGCTTGGTCTATGCTTTGATTTCACTTTGTTGCTAAATTTGTTGGTTAAAAATTATGAAAATGCATCACAGATGATCAAAATTGGTTACACTATCACACATTACTGGATTTTTTGTTATTGGTTCATACGTATATTCGTTCTGAAATTCGTTCTAGTTTTACTGTTGATAGTTTTTAGGAAACGCCATGAGTGCAGCTGGAGGCGTGCTGTAGGTTCCGCGCTCACTGCTACAGGGGACCCGTTGACCTCACCTTCTCCCTCTTGGCAGCTTCTCGGACCCAAAGTAAAATGCCCTGCTGGCCTGTGAAAACACATAATGCGGCTCGAGTGTTGGAGGTTAGCCGTAGTGCCACATATCGTCACACATGCACACGGCTTACATTTTCACAAAGGGACCCTCATAAATATGCCTAAAAAAACAAACTCATTTTATACGCTTTATTCAGCTAGAAAAAAAATTTAGTGTAAACTAGGGGTGTGATGTGATGTCGCGATATTAGAACATGAGGAGATTTCTCGTCGGAGTGAAAAGCGGTCTCACAAAGGCGCTGCAAATCAGCTGCTGTAAGCATGTCGGCGTCTGACGAAATTACTATAGTAGATGCCCCAGGCACTTTTAAATCTTTTGTGTGGCAGCATTTTTGGTACCCGGTGGAAAATATAAACGGCGAAAGGGTGACAGACAAAACACAAACTATCTGTAAGTATTGTACGGAAATAATGGCGTACACCGCGGCTAACGCTACTACTACGCAAAGCCATTTGCAGCACCGTCATCGCTCTTTGCTTAAATCCACTGCACCGGTGAAGAAGACATTAAAAAAAGTTTTATGTTTGTTATTTATATTGTTTTATTTATATTCTATTCTATGTTCTATGTTCAATTGAGAAGTCAAATAGGAGAGAAGCCCGTCATTTGAGTTTGTGGTGAAATACTTTATGGTGCTAGATATTTGTTTTGTTCTTTACTGCATATGATGATGGTGATTATATAAATTATTTCACCATACATCTGCATTATTTAGCATTTTTTGTCTTTCAAATTAATCAAATAAAAGGCTGCTTTCCAGTAATACATTTCCTCTTTTTTGAAGTTTTCCTTAAAATATTGTTAAAATATCGTCTCGTCTGGTTCTCGTGAACCCAATATCGTGTCTCATCTAGTCTCGTGAACCCAATATCGTTACACCCCTAGTATGAAGGTCTCATTCTGTGACCTTAGCAGAAAAAAAATTGTCGATAATGATGTGCCGTTCCACATCCCCGCCCGGCATGACCAATGGCGACAAAAGCGTCGTTCAGGATACATTTCACTGCATGTTGTACCTGTATGACTATGTATGTGACAATTAAAGAATCTTGAATCTTGGTGACATACATTACTGATGGTCTACTTTTTACTCCGGTGTGATTTACACAGTTGTCACATGCATGGTCCTAATGATAAAATCAGGCAGGTGATGCACAGGAGTGCGTAAATTTGAGTTGCTGACTTCTAGATCACAGATGCTTTATGGTTTAGATTGGGAAAACTCAACAGCAATGCCAAAAACACAAATGGACCATTTAAATCAAGCACAAGGAAACGTACTGAATTAGTCCCCTCACAGAGGAAACCGACATGTGTCCGGCATCCTGCAAAAAAGCCGATTTAGGCTGACATCTTGCCTAATGAGGTTGGCCAGCTATCATCACCAAAACTTCTACTTGAATAATGTTCCTGTGTAATTATTTCCACCTGAGAGGAAAGCATCCAGCCTGTGACAGCGGCTGAGCGATTGAGATCTAGAGTGGTTCAGAGGAAGAGAGGCCAAAGACAAGAGGAATCTGATGTGGTTTGGAGTTTAATATGTAAATACGCAAAGACCTTTTGGGTTTGTGTAGATAAAAGAGATGCTTTCACGTCGTTGTCCTAATGCAATAATTCACTGATCAAAGCATTTTTTTTTTAAACTAAGCAAGATGGGAAAGTGAGTCAGCAATCTTACATGCTTGCTTTGGAAACAATGCAGGAGGAGCATCCAAGGGATCAAACACGACTGTAAATTTGTCACATGTGGACTTTACCCATTTCCAATGGAAATGAAATCAAGGAGCCACTCATAGTGCACATGCTGCACTGCTTAGCAGCGTCGGTAGCAATAAACTTCATACAGCAGCCGGAAACCTCATTCTCAAGAGACAATTGGCACTAAAATACTGCTAGCCAGGGTGCAGATTTTGAGGGTTCAACGGTTAAAAGTGCTATGAAATAATGTAGACACAAAGTTCGAGTGAGGTCTATGTCTAGAAACAAATAGGATGGATTCAGTTGCACATTCCTGCAGCTGTATGGCACTGAATATTATAGGTACTGGAGAACTCAATTGCCCTCTTTGAAGGGGTAAGGAAAAGCTTTTCATTTTTCACTATACAGGCATTTCTTGTGTTATTCCCTCTGGATACATTACGGTAAGTCCCTGAAAAGTGCTTTGTGACAGCCTTGCCTTTGAAAAGGTGCTATGCAAAATAAGTCTGATTGATACATTGGTTAAATTTGGCTGTTACGATTTCCTCTGTTAACTTTACTGGCGTGTACACTTTTAACCAGGGGAAAAATCTGGGTCAGACTGGTCAGGCATAAGAACACAATCCCTAGAAGAAAATCTACCCAATATGTGATTTAATGGCCAATGTTGCCAACCCAGCACAGAGGGGAATGCAAACATCCTGCAATGTGCCTTTCTCTCCACCTCAAGATTTATAATGTCAGAATCACCCCAACAGAAATATACTGTGCCCGGCATGAAATAAAGTTTTCCCAGGTGACAGAAGGCAGACAAGAAAGGAAATGGTATAAGTGGGCCGATATAAAATTATGTAGCTATAGAAATATATGTTGTAAAGTCCCAAACCAATTATACTCTACTGCACTTCCTGTTGTAGGGAGGGGAGGGGTTACCATTTCCTCCTTAATATTCTTTATCTGATTGGCTAACTTAGCGTACTAAACAACCCGTGATGTTGGTTGATGAGTGCTATCCCGATTTATGCCCCCGCATTCCACAGTGAATCGTCTCACGGAGAGCCAGGCCTCGACCAGGCTAGCTGTGTGGCCCTCCAGTTTACAGCTCATGACTCGCCGGGGCCTGATAGAGCACTGGGGCCACTTGGCTGGGGACAGGCCAGGTACTTAGAATGACATTCATCTATAGAGCAGCAGGAGACCCTGTGGGTTTGGCCCTGTTACAAAAGTCACCCCCACAGGACACAATGAAAAATAAGGTTCTGCTATGGGCAATTTAGCCCCGCTTTCACCAAGAGGCCTGATTTCAATCTTTTGGTAGGCCTTACCTTACAGAATGTAAGCCCCCCCCCATGCCTCCATTTAACATCACAGAGTGCCATGTCAAAAGTCTGCCTTTCCTGTACAGTTCATTGGTTTTCTCCAGGAAATGGTTCCCCTAAACCTGCTTCTGGAGTGAGCAATATGGGGCATGAAATGAATTTCAGAAGCAGTCTGAAGAAAAGTGCATGAGAGGCCAAGAACTAGGCTTTGGGTAGCGCTACTGAGGTAGGAGGCAGGAAGATAGGGCACCCCTCATGACGAACAGCAGTAACCAAAGCAGGAGAAGAATGGAGAACCTGCAAGCCAACAGATCATGGAGTGACTGGGGTTTACCTGGTGTTCATCGAATGAACAATCCGATCACGAGTATTTAGGCTGGGGGCTGGAATTAGGAGCACGCACACACACATCCATTATGAGTCATTCACTGTACCTTTACATCCTGTGATAGGACATGAAGGGCACTGCCAATCAGACCACCTGTCTTCAACAAAATTGAACTCTGAACTTTAGACTTCACCTCGCCCATCTGCTAAAGACTCAACATAAGTCTCGCATTTCCCTGCGACCTGACCTCACTGGGCCCTTGGTGGAAGTGAGTTAGATAAACCGGGTACTAATCCTGTGCTATTCATGGACAGCTGGCTTTGAAAATGTGAGACTGGTGCACAGCATCTCTCAGACAAATCTAATCCGCTCCTGATGGAAGATTATTGTGTATTCTTTTCTACCTTTTCTTCATCGTGAACACAACTTGCCAGGAACACCGTCAATGTCCCCGAGCCAAAACATTGCAGCACTGTGGATGGGCAACCAAGGGTAGGATACAGGCCTTGACAGACTCCTCCAAAGGCATAGGTTTGATTTCAGCATTGGTAGGGAACATATCAGCACCAAACCCTCTGTAGCCCCCTAAACACAGTACTCCCACAATATTGGTAGGGACATGTCCTCACTGTCCATACCCAAATCTACTGCCTTGGACGACTTCTTTTCACTTCACTGATTTTGCCACTGCTTGGGTCCTAAAGACCCCTCTGCAGATTAAGCATCAGCAGATGTTAGCTGCTAATGACATGCTTCTGCTTCTTCCCTTTGTTAAACAGCATCTTCATAATGGAACATAACTTCCAAAGACACTGAGTGTGGGTCATTCTCTGGAAGCAAGTGTGGCCTATGAAGAATGGGACCCACCCCTAAAGCTAGCCTGGACCCCTTCCTCCCACTCTTCACATGTTCACTGACCTTGTCACTTAAATATAATGTAAATTTTGCCAGGTGGAAGCACGAGCTGTTAATCTCCTGGCGCGGCTACCTTGGGCGGGGTAGCTGCTCAGACACAAAAATTCAAGACCACAGGCAAGAGGCGGCACCTGTATTCTCAAGTGAAACTTTTATTCCCCGCCAGGCTAAATAGACCCGTGGGACTGTAGGCTGATCAGAACTCAAGTGGCTCTCAAGTCGTTACCACATCCATCCAGAATGCCAAACAGCCAATTGTAATTGATACGTCATGGCGCCAGTGGCGATCTGAACGGAGGGAGGGCTTGTCAGATTAGGTCACACCAAAGCCACTTACGGTAGTGCCAGGACATGGTTTGCTTGGGTGAACTTTCATGTGGCAAGCTGCCTCATTTGATGGCTGATCGTGGCAAGCAGTTTTGATTTCAAACACTCACAGGTATGGCCAAAAATCTTGAGGTGCCATGTCTCAAAATTAAATAACAAAAAACATACCTTTGAGTGCATACTTGCATAAATAACCTCTGAATAATTGAGTCAGTACAACTTTTTTTCGCCGTCAAAATAGCAAAATTGAATGACGTTCGTTACTGATGCACCCACGGCATAAAAATTGTAAATGCACCCGATTTCCGATCGCAGGAGTGGTGTTTTTTAAATGAGGCGTGGCCGGGCGCATTGTTGCATGGCGCATTGCTATTTTAAGGCAGCGGAATGTGATTGCGATTTTTACCAGCCAGAACCACAAATCAGTGGCACGTTGTTAAATGATATTTAAGTGGAGCCTTCCAGAAACGTGCGGGTGCATGACGTTCGTTATTGATGCAGGTATGCACTCAAAAGTATGTTTTTTTGTTATTTAATTTTGTTTCACTTACATACATTTTACTATATAGTATATCTGGTCCTTTCACGTATTCATACTGGTTAATGAAACACCAAGAGAAAAACAATTCATTATCAGTTCATTATCAGAATTACTTGTGCGGCAGTAGCAGCATGGGTAAGGCAGGATCAGCAGAAGCACTGAATCTTCTGCAGCCTGGTAAGGAATGTAAATTGTGAGATGCAGAAAAATAAAAGCCCTATTGCCTTTTTATTTGAACATTTTAAAACCTTAAAAGTGTAGTTTGTGATTTGTTTAAACCAAGACTGCAGTATTATTTATATTACGCGAACTGCAGACCCAGAATTAAAATAAAAAACATACGCTTAATTAAGTCCCTCTTCTCAGCGGCGGCTCTCGTTCAGCAGCGAGTTTCCCAGTCTTCTGACATCATTATACCGCTTTCGGTACTCCGCAGATTATCTGGTGATGTCAGAAAACGAGGACACGTTCGCTGCTACCTCATCCCACGCCTGCTTCACCTCGAAAGGCTTCGGTGAAACAGTGCTGCTCACGTAGATGATTTGCTCATGTATTTTCACTTCACGCACGGGCACATTCGTTCCCTTGGCCGAAAAGCGATCCGGTTTGACGGGCAAATGCGCCATCGTAATAGCAATCTGCTTTGTAAGGATGAGGTGACGTGCCATTCCGATTGCTCAAAAAACGCCTTAATTGAGAGTCAAGACAACCTTTTTTCGGCGTCAAAATAGCAAAATGGATTTGGACACGGCCATAACTATCGGTTCCGCTTTGCAATAGATTGTCAAAATAGAGCCCCTAAGGAACTGAGAAGCCCTCTGCACTGAGGCCGTGCTCTCAGTGACTCCACATTAGCCCAGTCAAGATGTTCTTCACACTGACCAGTCATAGTAAACATTCAGGAGAGCAGACCCCTCCCTCGCTGCTTCCAAGCTCCGTCCACAAACATTGGTAGTAGTTGGGCAAAGTGGTATTTTAGCACCATCTGTCTCTGTCCTTTAGATTGAGTGCCGCTACCTCGGGCCAATGCAGCTTAATGCAATGCTGCCTCCAATCTCAAACAGCAGCAAGCAGACATAAAGAGGCGAAAGTGCAGGACATCTTGTGAGGAAGGGACACCAGCACTGATTTCTCTCCTGTGATGTCATTTCATCATGTCAGTGATGTGTTGTGTTATCAATCAAGTTAATACAATTACACACGAGCGTTTATTATAAAGTCATAATGCATTATTTCTTCGAGTGCATTACCGCATGCAATAATTATGATACACAAATAGGAGAATAGAATGAGCACAGATTTTTAATATCGACCTATAGTATTTCTTCCTGGTTATAAACAATGCCAGAGCCCAAGATTCAAAGCTAAAATCAATCCCAGAATTCAAGCTAAAATCAATCCCAGAATTCAAGCTAAAATCAATCCCAGAATTCAAGCTAAAATCAAAACATTCAGTAAGTGTCTCACGGGGAAGCTGATTGAAGGGAAAGGTAAGATCTGATTTGTTACAGCTTTAGGGAATTGGACTGTAGCAGTCAACTGTTATGTTTAACTTTTGGACAATTGTTTGAAAATATTTGGCCAGTTTTGTCATAGTGCAGCACAATAACCCAATGATCCATAGTAAATTATTTAATTTTATTATTGATTCGAGATTGATATGAATTTTGATACAGATTTTAATATCTTCAAATGAAAATATTCCCAGTTATTAAGTGCACGTACAATGGCTTCAGTTTTTAGAGCCATTTGCCAAATAGGTTTTAAATTTAGATTTAGGTATTTTTTTTGTTCCTAAACATTCACCTTCTGATTTGAGAGTATCGCGATAAACTGAGAAAAAAAGAGTGTGCTGGTGACATAGTGAAGTGAAACATGATTTATTTTTGTCTTTATTTTGAGATTTCAGTTTGAAATGAATAACTTTCTACACTGAATATACATGCTATAAAATCTTGATTAATTGCGATTTCAAAAAATTAACCATTCGAAAGCCCTAATTTAATTATGCAAGATATACAGGTCAGAAGCTCTTGGTCCTCAGTATCTCAAACTGTTTAATATTAAACAAAAGTAAAAAAAGATTGTGGTTTCCATATCATAATACAACAATCAGGAAAAGTTTGTTTTCTAAAACTGTAATGTAGTAAGTTTGAAATCGAGCACTCAACATATATAATCCTAATATTTATGCAATTTGATTTATGACAGAGTTGCTACTATAATTACACCCATGTAAGTGAGTCCCAGATGAGACCATACCGCAACTGAGCTACTAAACTTGCATTCCATTCTTAGGTCTAGAATAAACAGTACAGTCTGAAATGAAATTTGTGTGCATGTCGAAGTCATAAAGAGCCACCTGGTAGTGTTTCTGGTAGCTGTATCTGTGGATTATGTATAATCCATCTGCCTGCTACTTCTGTGTCACCTGCAGTGAATATATTTAACTTGGCTTTCAACGGAGGTACTGAGACTGTGAGACTCCCCCAGGATTTAACTTCCTGGATTCCCGAGGCTGCCTGCAGGTCACTGTCAAACCTTTGTCCGGCTTTTGGAGTATCCTGTGGTTAAATCTATTAGCTGGAATCCTACGACCTCCTGTTAAAAGTGAGCATTCGAGCTTCAGTTAACCCATGGTCCATATCTCTGCCAGCTCTCCTGTTGGCCAACTTCACTACCTGCTTCATCTCTCAGACAGATCTCCTATTGGCTGGCGCACGCTTCATCTTTCAGCCAGATCTCCTATTGGCTGGCGCACGCTTCATCTTTCAGCCAGATCTCCTATTGGCTGACGCACACTTAATCCCTCAGCCAAATCTCGCTTTATCTCAGAAGTACCTCCGATATACGCTAATTAGCCGTCACTGTACAATGGCAATATCCTTCCACAACTGAGAGGACCGTTGGCCTCAAGTTAAAAGCCAGAATGTCAAGTTACTTAATTTATTTTTTACGAATAAACTAAACAAAACTACTTAATCATAAAAATAAGGTGACTGTGACAATGCATACTTAATGCAACAGCTCACATTGGCTTATATGCATTTTCAGTACTCCAGAACATGCCATTCTAACCTAATATATGTTTATTTAATAGGAACATAAGAAGAGTTAGAGCTTATCAAGCCATTACCCCTCCTGAACACCTGAAATTATAGTCATAAAATGCATTATAATAAATTTTCAGGAAGCCATGTATCCTGAAAATAATGGCAGTCACTATATAAAATACATGAACTCCAGTAATTCTCTCGCTCCTTCAACTGTGTCCTCGTGCAAATACAGTCCCGAGGAGAAATGCCATTAAAAAATGCTAATCTAAGGATGGTCAAAAAGGGAATTTCTGTTCAATAAAAACCAAAAAGGAAACAAAAAAATAGAAGAGAGAGAGAGACTTGCTCACGCAGCAGACGCACAGGGACACGCGCGCACGTCGCTCATGCAGCAGACGCACAGGGACACGCGCGCACGTCGCTCATGCAGCAGACGCACAGGGACACGCGCGCACGTCGCTCACGCACACGCCATGACCTGCACCACGTGACAGTCTTCATAGGTGCCACAACCTGTGTTCAGTACCCACACCAGCAAATCGCATTAAAGGGATTATATAATAAATCCATCACAACGTCTACAGACGAAAATGACAAAGACACTTCACCAAACGAACTAGCTACTCTCAAAGAGGGTATATTTTTGGATGGAAGTATATGGAAAGCCATCCTGTGTAGCTGTATGTTTGTGTGTGTGTGTGTATACTTACAGCTTAAAAGGGAGAAACATACAGATATTCTTTGTAACAACTAGGCCAATCAGAGCTTTAGATATTTGCAATGCATTCTGGGAAGTGGGGTGGTGGTGATAAGTGGGTCTCTATTCCTTCACAGGAGACCTACAGTATGTGTTCAGAGCACTGGAGGGTCACCGATTCACCCAGAACAGGCCAAGCATGAATAGGGGACCAGCCCCAAATCTGTAACTCAGAGTCAAGAGGCGTCACCCTATGTACTACTCTTACCAGCTGTACAAATACTCCCTGATATGTTCTGCAGTACACAACTTAGGTATCCTTCATAAATAACCCCCTTAAGTATGTGGGGATCATCCAGCTCGCCCTGCGGCAACAGACACCAGGCACGTGGACACAGGACGCAGCCGGCCTAGTGGTAGGGGTTATTGGGGGTCAAGGGCCATGGACGGGTCACGTCCTCCACGTAATGCTCATCGGACATGCGCCTCAAGCCAGCACGGGTTAACATGACACCCTGCATCCTCCGACAGGCGGTTAAATACACGAAACCTCAAAATGACTACACTGGATAAATTATATATACACGCACTGACAGCTGCGAGTCTGGAGGGTCTATAAAGGCTTCAGGCTGCGAAATTTAAGAGGATAAGAACGCAGGAAGGAAGACGAGCTCCGATGGTGCTATTACCAAGCAGCAAGCCCTCAGCTCCCGGGCGAGCATGCCTCTAAAATATGCTCTTCATGCGAGGAGGACACAGCGTGTACAAGCCAGTGAGTGAAGCTACAGCACGTACAGGTGTGCCAGTGCATACATGCGCCCTACACGGCGGATCTCATAAGCGTAGCCTAGGAAACACAGTTATCAGAATCCCTCGTCACTATCTGTGTTACTGTTTTTCCCACGCTCATGGTTTGCGACCCACAGAAAGCAATTAACAAAGTCATTCACTCGTCCACCTGCGGCGGGGGGTATAGTGGGGTAAATAAACAAGCCTTTTTCACATGGCTGAAGGGATTACAGTTCTATGACAATGGACTGCTCTTGCCTAGGGTATGTGTAAGATCCTCGCCGAGGCTTTGGACGGGCCCGACGCTAACATCACAACGGCAGACAGAAGGACAGGTGGCTTCCGCACTCAAAGGTGGCCCCGCATACCAGTATGATTGGGAGGGGGGGATTAGGGTTGGGGGCTGAGCCGAGTGGGAGAAGGGCGGGCACGAGACAGGCGGTGGCCATCCTCTCCCTTCCTCTCTGGCTCGTGAGGTGAGCACCAGACGCCGCTTTCAAGGAAGATATCATCATGCCAATTAGAGGCCTTGCAGGATCATTACAAGCTGCACCTCAAACCCCAGTTACGGGCACGTTTCAAAAAAGAAAGGCATGTGGATAACCGAAAAAACCTGCCACCAGTGTCTGCCCCCCCCCCCCCCCCCCATTCTTAAATGCAGGTTTGGACACAACAGAACTGACATAAGTCAGTGAGCAGGGGGCAACCAGCTCATTAAGGGCAACATCAATCTTTGCAATATTAAGCAATATTAAGGATGGGACCTGACTTGAGGGTGGCTTTGTGACTCGTTGGGTAGCAATTTGGTGTCATACCTCTGGGGGTCGTTTCATGCTCCTGGCTATGAGGGTACAGTATATCCTCCCCACATCCCTAAATATGTGGTTTAGTTGAAATGGTGTCAATAAAATACCCTTTCAGTGTCCTGGGCTCCTGGTTATAATGTTATAGATGGATGGATGGATGGATGGATGGATGGATGGATGGATGGATGGACGGATGTATGGATGGATGGACGGATGTATGGATGGATAACATGCCCTCTTAAATAATAAGCTACGCATTTCCTGAAAGCTTTCCTAGGTGATGGTGATTCATTTGCCTTTTAATATAAATCCTATATAAATCCTATATTCTATATATATGGAGCCATAATCGGCACTGGTTACTAACCAGAAAGGATCAGTTAGGATACTCCTTGTAATACCACAACATACAAATGCAATTATTACAAAGTTAACAAACCACTTGGCACGAGGTAAACAGAAACAAAATGGCAGGTATTACGGCCGTGGTTATGAAAATGCTGAATAGCAAGACACACAGATTTCGATCTCCAGGGGCTTCTGAAACAGATCAAAGGGTCCGCACATGTGTGGCCTGCACAGTCCCCTTATAAATGAAAGCAAGTGGCTGGTTAAACAATCGAGGTCCTTAAGCTTGCTTGCAGACCTCGCCGCAGTGAGTGCAGTGAAAGGGGCAGTGAGGCAGGCCTGGCACTGGGCTCTGTTCCTGCCCCGGGCACTCCGACCCTCCAGGCGACACGCATCGCTTCACCGTGCAGCGCAAAGCAGTATAAGGTTTCTGAGGCTCCATGGGTCAGAAACACTGGATTCCTGCGATGTGCCCCACGCAGACCCCACGACCATCACCAGAGACTTTCGGCTCCTCCTTAGAGATGCTTTTATACCACAGCGAACACAAGCCACCCAAAACAAATTTGCACCTACAGTACCATGCATAAGTCTTAGGCAAAGAAAACAATGTTTAAATAATCTTCATACTTATGTAAAACTGATTCTATGTCTATTAAAGTGTGTCAGCTTAGCCATTTCAAAACCTCTACAAAAGTCACCCCACTATTTGCAGCAACCATCCAATACACCAAAGTATTTTTTGACTCAACCACTAGCACACCTTCTATGGCTAATCTACCTCAAATACCTTGAAATTAATTAATTATTTAATTGAGCTGGATGTGAAATGACTGAGATGCCCCTGAGGAGAGTTTTGGGAACCAGAATGGTGTCTTCTAGCCATCCAACAAGACATCAGTAACGTTTTGGAGAACACAAGAATTTTTTTCTTTTTTGTTTTTTTATTGTGTTACTATTAACTTCCATATATTAATGTTAAATTGTTCACGTTTTCTGAGCAAATCTACACCTACTACTACTATTCTGTTTGATGCCTAAGACTTTTGCATCGCTCTGTACCTGAGATGAAAGCACTGTGGAGCTGATTAACAATGGGGTCTAGCGTCCGGACACAGTAATGCTTGTTATCCACATGTCGGTCTCTGCGTACACTTTATCATGGAGGGAAACAATCACAAGCTTCACGGCAGATCTAATCAGAAGCCTGGCACTTTAAGAATGGAGGGGGAGAGATTTTTCCGAATCTCAGCTGTGGGAAAAGCCTCCCATTTCCCCCTTACAGGGGATCGGGAGATGTGGGGGAGGGTGACCTAAACGGATGAAATGGGGAAAAGTGAAACAACGGTAGAAGGCAAAGTGGAAAAAGAAAAAAAAGATGCCATTTTGGGAGAGTAAGAATGACGATAACAGCTCTCAGTATGGAGGAACGGTACTGAGGGACACCTGGGGATGGTCCGAGAAGCACATGGTGATGTTTGAGGGACACCTGGGGATGGTCCAAGAAGCAAATGGTGACGTTTGACCCATCAATCTGCTTGATCCCTCTGTTTCTTGCCTGTGAGTCATGGCAGTGTGCAGGGCTGTTTTAGGGAGCTTTGGCTACTCTTTTCATAAATCTCTAGTGACACTCCTGGCAATGTGGAAGCCTGGATTTAGGATTATTACTCCGAATTCGCAACACGTACACACATACCTTGCACGGTCACGTCACACGTCCCTGCAGACGGGTGCTTTTTCAGATGCATGTACAGTCGCTACGGAAACTAGGACCCAGCGATGCCCCGCTGTCGATCTGACTACATTCAGCTGAATTAAAAAAAAACGAAAAACCCCGTCTGGGGTTTCTGAAGCAGCCTGCCCCCATGTACACCCACTCATCAGCCCGTTTCACCCCCGCCCCCAAGCCTGTCAGGCACACCTGGTTGTGGTTAAGCTCAATCACGACACAATGTCAAAACTTCAGGCGTCTAAAGCCCCGAGACGAAGAAGACTGGGGGGGGGGAGTATACGAAAAAAATAAAATAAAAAGGCCGCAGACTACTGTACGATGACTGATGGCCTGGAAATGAACGCAGATGACTCACTTTCCCTTATCACGTCGACGTTCGTGAGTCCCTGCATCATCCTTTTCCGGAATATCCCGCCATACCTGGCAAGGCCTGCTCGAACGTTTGACTCCTGGAGGACATGCAGGGCCGTCTGGAAAAATCAAAGGTAAGCTGGATAGTGACCTGCGGCTCATCTCCTGCTAGGAGGCATTTTTGCAAGCAGACTCACTTTCTGGATCTGCCTCGGCCTACCCGCACTGATCTATGGGCCGGCCAGCTGAAGGGGAAGACGATAATGGCGTGTTGGAGTGTCAGAGCAGAGGTGTCTTGCTCCAGATAAGTCAGGCTGCTCCCACAGCCGCTCCCGTGCCGACGTCTCTCGTGGCCAATGCGGGGAACGTCCGCTGGCGGCCAGACTGCGGGCCGCAGCAAGCCCAGCTGGACCCCGTAACGAGCTCAGAGGCTCCATCATAAAGCCTTTGAGAAATACACGAATGACTCGTGGGAAAAACACAAACTCCTATTTATTTGAAATATTGCGTGATCAAAAAGAGAAAGGGCAGCGAACGTGGGCCAGAATAAACGTAACGACTATGGCTCCGCGAGCCGCGGCCACTGCTGGGATGTTCTTGGATTAAGAACAATGTCGGCCTGTAACAGACGGCTCAAATTTGCATACTACTGAACTAAAAAGCTGGGAGGGAAAAAAAAAGCGCACGTTTGTTTAATAAACAAAACAAACACTGGCAGAATCCTGAACCGATGTTTGTTTGGCATGTAAGACTAATGGAATGTTACTGCTCCACTCTGGGTGCGTCTTGGTGTGATTCTGCTGGATACACCGTTAGATCAGCAATCAGACCGCTGATCTTTGTTTGGATCTTATCAATTGCATCTGCTTTGCCTGTTTTAAGCTGAGGAGAAACGAACAGCAATTTGGTATAACAGCTCAATCTGAGCACAGGCTATGCTGTAGGCCTGAGCCACATCCTTCACCAAATGAAGTATGAGTCCTGGAGCCGCAAAACGCTATACAATCAGCATTACTCCTCTTTATTGGCTATATCGTAAGCCCCTCCCACTGACCAATCAGGGGCCTGCACACTGCCAACATATGTATCCATTGAGCAGCCCTGATAACGGTCCTGTCTGGTCTGTGTAAACATGCCATCGAGATCCTTGAAAAGACAAACATTGCAAATGATCAAAGTCAGACTGTTTTTTTTCTACAGCCAAGCATGCTAAGGCAATGCTAAAGCTGAACACGGTCTGATGAAGTTCCGGTCTTTCCAAGACCGACATAATGTCCATAAGAGCCAAGTAAGGGCCCAGTTGACATAATCTAGTTATAGCAGTAAGCCTGTATTTGAAATTATTGCACATGAGATGACATGAGAGCAAAACCTATCCAATACTGGGATAAACAACCCTATTATATGTCTGTCATCAGACATGTGCTTTGAGTTTATGAAGGCAAAGGGCACTATTCTTGATTAACATTTGAATCACAACATCAGAGTCCACCATGTCAAACCTGCCAAAAGAGCCTACCCCGTCCGGTCCTGGCTGTTTACCTGAAGACGGCAGCCCTCAGAGCGGCAGCACAGCTGAACTTTACATGCTCCACATCATCTCCATATTCTGAGTGACTCAATTTGATTACTTGTTATTAAATTACAGTGATTTCTACTACAGAACCGGACCACTGTAATGATGTCAGCAGAAGAATGGGTAGGTACAAAAACTACATTTACTGCATCTTGGAACTTACATAACGCAATAATGTGGAAACTGTCCAAACAATGCCAATTACAGAAAGCAGGCAACCACCAACGACTGCCAACCCAACTGGTAAGAATTCCTGAAGCTTCTGAAGAATGAGGTTATTCCTAGAGCATGGTGTCAGTGTGCTAGGCACTCTGGATCAGAGCCACACTGCCCAACAAGAACGTCATTCCTACAGTATCGGCCCTGTAGTTTCAATCTTGAACTTCACTCCTGCCAACCGTTACGCTCCTTTTCCCCCGCCATCCATACAAACGGCCTAGCACCAGAATCTTAACATGAAGCTCTACAAATAGCCATAAGGCTCTCCTCCACTTGAACTCAAATCTGAAGAATCCTGAGGGCGGGGTTTTCAAGAAATCCACTAAGTGACTCAAAGACCCCAGAATATCGCACTCTTCCCAAGAGGCTCCCGTCGAAGCATAGCTTCATATTGTATAACAGATCTCCTCACTCAACAGAGACATACTGTACAATCCAATAAATATTCTCCATAATGTCTCATTTCAGGAATGCTATTTTATAATAATTTGCAGACGTCATACACACTGATGCTAGCATTCACTTTGACCACAACAAGGTCTCTTTTCAAATCCTTTAATCTTACCTGTTCTGAGTTGAAAGCGAGGTCATCAACCACCTTCGACAGGGAGACTGAGGTGACTAGACTTATCCTAGGTGATGCCTTCCACCTGTTCTCTGTATATACTGGTGAGTTCTGACACCTTCATGCTAGCCAGGCTGTACAGCAATAAAGGACTGCCTGAGTTACTTGGCAGGGAGGATGTAGCAAAGTGGTAGAGGGCATGTATGAAGGCCAGGGTTCAATCCGGGGTTCAATCCACAGCATTTCCATTGTGGTGTTTCAATAGGTGGTGTATGGCATCTACCCCTGAGATTGGGAGGTTGCTGGTTCAGACCCTGTCCTTGAAAAATGTTGAGGGTTGGACCCGTGGTGGGCGGCCGGGGGGGGGGGGGGTGGGGGGGGGGGGGGGGGGGGGGGGGGGGGGGGGGGGGGGGGGGGGGGGGGGGGGGGGGGGG
>JAODKC010000137.1:19338190-19349718 GCA_026777985.1 Mormyrops attenuatus | reverse complement strand
AGATTTGGGCTTAACAGCCAATTGGTAGAGAAAAACAAACAAGAATTTGCAGGATGTGATTGCTACATTCATGTAGTTGTAAAAAGCATGACAATATATTAAGTAATCCAAAGTATTCAGAATACGTTACTCACATTGAGTAACTTAATGGAATACGTTACAAACTACATTTTGGGGCATGTATTCTGTAATCTGTAGTGGAATACATTTTAAAAGTAACCTTGCCAACACTGAATATAATAATCTCAGACTTCCATCTTGTCTGTTTGGCCTCTGCATGAAAGAACAGTGCGACTTCTGCTGATTTGCAGTGAACGTGACACATTGTTTGTACTGACCGTGACCCCGATGCATGTCACCCATTTACTGGGAGACGGACTCCCCAGTGGTCATTTCAGGAACGCCAGTCTGGCATGTTCGATTATCAGAGAAGCAGGCTCTAATGCGATGATTACGGGGTGCAGGACTGACACAGATTACACTGACAGGCAGTACAGCTATCGGCCCCCTTAGCGATGGGCTTGTGGTTGGGTCGAGGTATTTCAGAGGATACCAGTCACAGCACAGGCATCCACCCAACCCCCCCCACCACAGTGGCCCGTGTGTCGCCCTGGAGCTGAAGGATGATGCGTGTATGCGGGGCAGAAAGTGCAGCGACCCTGTTTGAAATGCAGCACCGCAAGTAGCTGGAGAGCTGCACGACGCAGTGGTTCCCCGGGAGGAAAGGCTGAGTCATCACACAGAGCTTCATTGGGGCCGCGGTCACCCCACATGCTGGGGACTCATGGCTCCGCATCATAATACCATGGACCCCATGAAAGAGGCATCAGCGTGAAAACACGCTGACGTCATCTGAGGCGTGTAACTTGCCCCGAGAGTAGTGATAAATGTCTCGAGAGAGTCTGTGAGAGTCTCTACGGGGCGGTGCCATTGTGACTCAGCCCACTCTCATTTTTAATTTTTTTTGTTCACATACACAGAAATTGCGTCACGTACTTTTTCATTTAGCGAGACCTTTCATCCATCCCCACTGCCTCCCTCTCCCCATCTAGCCGTTACCCATCTTCCCACTTCCTCTTTCAGTTATGCCAACACTTCCCGTCTCCCCTCTTTGTCCTCAGTATAGCTGCTAATATCACACTTCGCATGAAGTTAAAGCACTGCAATGATAAGGACCACGGGCGATTCTAGGATTTTTTAAGGTGGAAAGGGGAGTATAAGAGGGGCCATAATTCATACAGAGGGGCCAACCTTATAATTAGCCAAAGATGTGTTTTACATCAGTGACTGACAGGGGAGGGGGAACTCCGGGGGCCAATCAGCTTTCAGCTGTGGCCCCGCCCCCAGGTAAGTCCCAGTTTCTCAACTGGTAGGTCGTGACTATTTTTAATGGATCGTGGAGTATGTGGTTTTAAAAAAAAATCACTTTTACTCTCTCCACCAAATAACTTTTACCGTCACTACCACACCCCCCCCCCCCGCCCCCTTAATGGCCAAGGAAACAATGTGGGACCTGAGGCTATGCCAGCTGATTGATATATATATACAGCGTGAGCTAATATAGTACGAGCTCAGCTAATACACGGCTGTTAATGTTACATTTTGCTTACAAGGTCTGAACACTCCTAAGGTATTTAGCTTCCCTCTTCATTTTGGTAGAAAATGCACATTACAGGACACAGGAGAGAGGTGAACTCGCTGGGCACCGGCTGACGGCCATGAAATCGTATAACCGCTCACACTGTACCCCCCTGCACCCCCACTGACTCCTAAGTCACTATGAACAGTGAGCAATTACTCATTTAAAGAGAAACACCACAGCTATCCCAACTCTTCACGCACTCAGCTTTAAGTGAATATTTGAGAACACATCGCTGGTGAGCTTGACAGTCTGGTTTCATTATCGTGTCGCTGTCCCCCCGTTTGATGGATGATTTTTTTTATTTTGTGTTTTATCTTCCAGGACGGCTGCGCTTTCATTTCCTACTCGAGGTACCGCACGTGTTGGATGTGCAGCGGTGGTGTTGAGTCAGCAGCCTGCTTTCCGGAAGGCACACGGTGCGACAAAGTTTGATGCGACAAAAGACTGAAGCCAACTTTCGGCTACACATCTACATTTTATTTATTTAGGATTTTTTTTTATCCAAAGCAATGCACAATTGGGAAGGCGGGGTCAGTCAGTCTCTGGAGAAACTGGGGTTAAAGGTCTCGCTCAGAGGTCCGAAGGTGAAATTACTCCTAATTAAACCTGGGATTCAAACTGGTCTATGTGCCTGAACACAAGGGTGATACTAAACACTGTCATGCGGCGCGACAGGTTCATCTGTACACAGGGCCTGAAACCTGTTTTTTCCATAAGCCTCTGCTGTTTGCTGCATTAGATCATTTAGTACCAGTTCCGTTAAATATCTGTATTTTATTTTGGGTTCTTTATATAATCCATGTTTATTTCGTGCATTCATTGTTCTGACATACGCCAAAAATGTATTTAGATGTTGTTTTGGTCATCGCATCTGTTCATTGTTTATTGCTGTAACGTAATCTTCATATTTTCCTGATTAAATGTTGAAAATGAGCAGATATGTGTAAGATTATAATGGTCAGTGGTCACTTAGTGCACTACAGTATTGTGACTATGCTGGTCCCTAATCTAAATATTTTAAAGTGCACATAAAGCTATAATTCAAAGGCCACTTGAATACAATAATTGCTTGCAACACGAGAGGTTTTCCATTACGGAAGACAGAACACGAATTTCCCATGTACAAATATCCGTACCATGTGAGCCAACCATTGTGTGAGGCCAGCATCATTATGTAACCGTTTCCCATTATCCTTTTCAACTGACGGCAGTAGATTGTGGCACTGTGGGGTGCAAAGGGTGGTTATTATTTTAAATTTCTTGTATGCTTCTTTCTAAAACTGTTGTCCTTCTCCCAGCAGGAGGGAGAAAGACCTGGGAATATTCCAGCAATGAGGTTTCTAATCTGACAGGCGACAGGCGTCAGAATTCCGTCATTCTAGAGTCACTTGTGATTGAAATCATACCAGCAGATACTCTCTTGGTCAACTTCTTAATTCCCATATTTCCCATAACTATTAGACACCTGAAGCTCTCATACTGTATAACAAGTTTGTATGACAGAGAGCTGCACAGGGATGATAACTGTCCCCACTCCCATCCGTCCTGCAAACATCTAAACCAGGGATGGCCAATCTTATCTGCAAAGGGCCGGTGTGTGTGCAGGTTTTTGGGATAACCTTTAGGTCAGCTGTTCACACCCAGGTGTGAGGACTCTTCAGCCAATCACTCCTCTAATTAGTAATCTAATTAGGGAGTGGCAGTGAAAACCCAGATACACAGCAGTCCTTTCTGAGTATGACTGCCCACCCCTGATCTAAACTGTCCATAATCTGCACTCTGGCCCCATGTGCACAAAAACTTCCCTCCCCCCCGCATTCACCAACAGTATAGTGTAAAATTAAACATGCCCATATTTGCCTTTAAATATCTTAATCATTATATCACTCACTTGACACCATCACCAGGTGCTGCTGGGATGAGAACAAATAATTTAACAGAACAGACTTACACCCATTATAGCAGAAATACAAATATGCATATACAAGAATTACCATCGCTGCAGGAATACCGTAAAGATCATCTTCATTCCCAATGTTACCAAGGGTATATTTTTATTAATTGCCCATTCCCATGTAATTCAATTGATATCTACGGTATCGCTGATTCCCCATTCCCATGGATTACCGTGGATATCCGCGGCATCGCTGATTCCCCCATTCCTGTGGATATCCGCGGTATCCCTGATTCCCCCATTCCCGTGGATAACCGTGGATATCCGCGGCATCGCTGATTCCCTCATTCCTGTGGATATCCGCGGTATCCCTGATTCCCCCATTCCTGTGGATCACCGTGGATATCCACGGCATCGCTGATTCCCTCATTCCCGGGGATATCCGCGGTATCCCTGATTCCCCCATTCCCGTGGATTACCGTGGACATCCGCGGCATCGCTGATTCCCTCATTCCCGTGGATATCCGCAGTATCCCTGATTCCCCCATTCCCGTGGATTACCGTGGATATATATATTGCTGATTTCCCCAATCCCGTGCAGCCCTCTATTACAGGAGGAGAATTACAAATCTCACTTACAGAACTAAAGTATTTCCAAATGCACTGACTGCAATGCAGGGATCGATTTTTTATATACAGCATGCACTTAGAATTCTGAAAATCTTGAAAAGAAAACCGTTCATTTATTTAAATGACAGAAATGAATAAACTATTTGAGTAACGATATTGTGGACGATATCGTGCTTTTTCTGTTGCTATGTTTCTTTCAGCTCATAACAACCTCTGCACTTAAAGTTATCACGTCGGTTGGGTGATTATACGTTTCGGTAATGCAGTCAATTGCCCATATTGTGTTGACTGCCAGAACCACAGAGTAGGACAAAACTAATGATCTTAAACTAACATTCATCTTGGCATGACCTGAATAGTGATTTGTTCAATCAACAGCCCGCCAGGGCTAATTAATTAACGGCTCAGTTGGAAAGGCTGCAGCCCTCTAGGACAGTGTCTTCAGATCACAGAGAGGTGAGGGGAGGGACAGCCCCTCCCCCCCGAGGAAGTAGAATAATCATACGCCAACAGCCCAACGAGACAAGGAAGCTTTACTGGATTCATTCCGATGTCTGGCTGCATATCAGAAAGGATACCCCCTCATAATTGGATCAGCACCATTGTCAGATGAGTGTTTAAGGAGGCACCTTCCTGGGCCTGGGCTCTCCAGCCAAACTCTATATTAGTCTGACCTAGCAGGTAATGGGCAGGGCCGTCGTGCAGCCCAAATGTGGCGGGAGGCGCCATTTCAAAACCACACACACGACATAAAAAATGCACACAGATAGCTAACCTTGTTGAGGAAGTTCCCTCGCTCATTGGCCAGATTACCCTGACTGCAAATTTACTGCAAGTTTAACGGCATCTTATTCAAAGTAAAAGGCCTGCGATCCTCGCACATGGAGACTGGGGTGACAGGGACAGCTCCGCCGATGGGTTTGGCCCCTGACTCTCTTTTCTGACTTTCACACTATCACATGACAGGGATGCAGTGGAGAACATATGGCCTGACTATATGTGGTTGTAGTACCACGCCCAGGGATTTATGTTATTTCACTTCCTGTCACATGACTTTCACACTGTCACATGACATGGATGCTGTGGCGTAAATATGGCCTGACTATATGTGGTTGTAATGCCATGCCCAGGGGTTCGTGTTATTTCACTTTTTGTCACATGGCTTTCTAGTTACTACGTTTCCACTCATGCTTGCTGGGGATGGAGCTTAAGATCGTCGTTCCCTGAAAATGACCAAACATGAGAAGTAGCAACGGTGCACACTGAGTGCACCTTCAGACATACCCCTCACCGCCCCCTCCACCCTGCCAGTGAATTGAGGCCTATGGTGTTATACGGCTGGTTACCCCCTGGTTCCTGCCAGTCATAATGGTGTTAATGTCACGAGCCCCAAACACCCCACCTAACAGCAGTTTGTTTTCAGGACAACAAAAGAGATTGGCGTGGGAGCACGCCCCTCCACAGCAAGTGGGGGGGGGGCATGTCAGAAAAGCAGCCAAAGCAGCTGTGGTGTGCTGTAAACGACCAAGACAAACAGTTCCATCACAGGCTGGCCCCTCCCTTGTTGGGCCAGGGTTGCCCATGGATGAGAACCACCGAGGGACACTGTGAAAACAGGACACGTCCAACACCCATCCGCCCTCTGGGAGCGCCGCGGCCGTAGGGGGCGGGAGCAGGAGACGTCCCGGGTCCATCCGACGAGCCGGAAGTCTGCCGGTGATCTCCCTGGAGGTACCCCCCCCGTCACGGGATTCGTGATGGAACAGCCGTGCAAAATACAGCACTGCCATCCATGCGTCTGAATGCTCTAGGGTCTCGACATGGGGGGCGGGTACAACTCCAAAGAGTGCGATGAAGAGAAAAGCTATACACCCAGGTGGTTTCAGGAAGGCGACACTATGTTCTCCACCGGCCATGGAGTGGGACTCAATTTTCAGCCCGGGAGTTCGATGCCCAAGCCCAGTCAGTATTGTTTTCGTTCTGGGGGAACTTTGATAAATGATGCCACAGTTGAAGTCTTATTATCCCTGGAAATTTATTACTGACATTTCAAGAAGAAAATAAATAATAAATAGCATATCGAACTGTTTAAGCGCTCTGAGTTTTTCTGACCCGCCTGGTATCTTTCTACAACCCATCATTTGATGGTGATTCGTAATAGCACGCGATTATAGTTGTGGTACCTCCGCAACCGCGTGCGCTCAGATGCGATATTTGTGTGTATATATAAATGTGCGTGTATGTGATAAAAACCTGTTATTTTGATGTTATACGGTCCATTTTTTATGAAAATCTGTTACTCAAATCATTGTTTGGATACTTTTAGTTAAGGTTAGGGTTGGGTAGGGATTAAGGTTGTCGTTGCTGGGATTAGGGTTTTGCCCATAGAAACGAATGGACCGTCCCCACAAAGATATGCATACAAATGTATTCAAGGGCCCGTGTCAATTGCCAGGCATCCTAAAGCAGAGCTATTTATCTTGTGATTCTGACTGCAAGTGAGCACCCTATCTGCAGCCTTGGCCTTATCACTGACCAGCACTGTGCCTGAATGCTTTTCCTCCCCTCTGACACGAAACGCTGAATAATAATGAGCATTCTTATAGCAGTGCAATTCGCGATTGAGAATACCATGATATGTAAACACAAAGATGAAACCACGGCAACAGCGTGAGAGGGAGCGCGACTGCTGCCATTGGAGTGAAAAAAGGCCGCCTCGCGCTGCACTGGCAGATTTTCCAGCTCGTCTGCTGCTGGAGTCCGGGTCCCCCCCCCCCCCGCCCTTACCCCACTGGGGTCACGGCTTTGATCTAGACTCCAGAGATCGCTGGCAGATAGCTTCCAGGACGGGATGGCGGTGTGAGGTCGCTGCCTAATGCTGGCTCTAGCTGGAGTAAAAACCTGCTAGCCGATCGTCCCGTAAACTCTCGCTAATTTACAGCTTGTGTGGAATGCAGCCCAGAAACACCAATGGAAGGCACTGGGAAAAAAAATGTGAACTCAAGCTTTTTTTTTTTTCAAATGGTATTGTAATTACAGTGTTTCTGCCTTTTAATCTGGAGTATAGTTTTTGTGACATCTATTAAAATGTCAGAGGGATGAAACTTATAGGGTTACACACACACTTCTTGGCTATGATGCTGCTTGAGGGCCTTCCAGATAAAGACTGATTTATTGGACGGAGTGAAAAGAAAACATATTAAATGCTGCAACGCCACAGGTGATGCCCTGCGCTTCACGTGATGTCTAATCAAGTGAGAGATGGATTAACCCGTTAAGAACACATTCAGATTTGGTTTATTCTTTTTAAGAAGGAGGCTCGTATTTTTAGACGCGTCCCTCAGAGGAGACGGAAAGTGTAGTCTAAGGATAGCCCCCTCTGTCCAGAGGGAAGGGAGCAATGCATTCTGGGACCTTCAAAATGGGACCACAGAGCTCAGAAGTACAGAGAGGCCGGATCAGTGGTTTACGGCCCTTCTGCAGTGCGCACAGAGTACCCCGAGTGCCTGGAGGCTACGGCCTGGAGTTGCAGGAGCCCTGCGTCTGCCTGCACCGGGCAAACATCCGTGCTCTTGAAGAAAATAGCTGCATAACTTTCCATTTCAGCAGAGCTCTAATTTGTCATGCATGATGCAACTTGCAAAAAAAAAAACAATAAAAACAATCCACTTCCTTCAGGATCTCGGGAGGTCATTATGTCTGGATTACAGACGTCATAAAACGCAGCACAGAGAGAATGAGAGAGAGGAGAATTTCCAGGATGAAGCAGATTCCTCACCTCCCGCTGAAGAACCCAACCAACCACAGGTCGTCGGGTTTGGTCACCTTTTTCCGTGTAAACACAACCCAGTGTGGTCCATTATCTAGTACACTCATTCACTCTGCCCTCCTAACTACAGCTGTTTTGAGTTAGGTGGAGTGGCTGAGTAGGTCCATTCAGACCCGTGAAAGCATATGGGAGCTCTGAACGTGAGCAGGGACACTGTTTGTCCATCTCTGACTGTCAGAAAGGAAATCAAAGTCCATCAAAAGCAGGCTCACTGCAGATGAGAGAGGCTAATGCCCAGTAAAGAGTCAGAAAGATACAGAAGACTCATTGGCTACTTAGCTGACTGCGGCTTGTGGTCTCAGTACAGACTTGTGTTTCTGTCAAGTGACACACTGTACACACACTGCACACACACACACACACTGCACACACACACATACACACACACGCGCTCCACATCTCATTGCAGTGACAGGATTTTAGGATCCAGCTGATCTGCCTGTTCCGATGATTCGGGTCTTTTTCATTACGGCTGGTACACTGTGGTTTCAAGGAAAAAATAATTAGAAAAAAACGATGTCTGGGAGAAAGTGGGGAGTCCGTTTTCAGCTAAGCTCGCCTGTACTCCGTGTAGGGAGACATTCCTCTTCTTTTTACCTGTCCTCTTACTAAAAAGCCGCCTGCCTTACCCCCTAGAATATAGGAGTTTTAATTTCTGTAGAAGAAGAGCAGAATTATAACAGGGAATACAAATGGAAGCAGTCTGTCAAAACCATGAGAGCCAAAGCGACACATGGAAGCTCGCTAATCCAGTCAGTAAAAGGTTCCTAAAGCAGAATGTCAAATACTAGCTGAAATACATGCAGTAAAAGTTGCATAACAGTTCACTCTATAGTCTGTTTCTTCAGATGCAAACGACTGACTGTCTCTTGTCGCAATATGTCAAGCGCTCCATTCAATCGAGCAGGCTCCATCAATCAGCCAGGCCTTTTATCTGAGACGACAGGAGCATGACTGTGCCCGGTGCCCCCTCCTTCCCCAAAGGGCTCCTTGGCCACAAAGGCCGCCATGCCCCACAATGCCCCTGCTGAAGGCCCGGCCCGAATGCCAGGGCGACGGCTCTCAATCATGCGGACAGCGAGAACGGGCGCCCTGCCGGTGTCACGCAGGACAATCCCAGGAGGTCGGCTGCAGGGAGAGAATCCGGCAGCTCTGAGGGGCGGTTTCGGGGGACCGAGATGGTCAGGCACAGGGAGGGGATCCGGCAGCTCTGTGGGGCAGTTTCGGGGGACGGAGATGGTCAGGCACAGGGAGGGGATCTGGCAGCTCTGAGGCAGATTTTGGGGGGGCGGGGGGTGTAGGGAGAGGACCCAGTGGCTCTGAGGCGGCGTTCACCTTGGGCCTCTCTCACGCTCTAGGACTGTCCCAACAGATTAGCTGACAGCAAAGGTCTGATTGGAGGCCTGACTCTCTCAGTGTGGCCCCTCGCTTTCGTGCTGCTTTGACCCTGCAGTCGGAGAGATATCTATACTGTAAAGAGGTCCTCCCAGTCCTCTTTGACATCAGTCTTGTCACATAAACTGTTCTAAATTTAAATTTTTTAACTAATTTTACAGCAGCTTGAGAGGACCACCACTCTGCTTATACGTGGGACTAGATATGTAAACATGAAAATTTGGCTACCATTTTAAAGTATGTTAGACACATAAATGTAAATATCCATAGATAATGAAGCATATTTATATGACTGCAATAATAATAAGATCATTAAAAATGTTTAGCTCCGTAGGTAGATATAGCGATTTCTAGGTAGGTTAAACTGCAAAACTTGATAACTTACGTCCCCCAATATACAGCTTTGAATCACTTCACAGCAACCCAAATGTAACAAGGGGCAGACAGATCCAACAGAGAGCTGCCAATTACATGGATACCCCCCAGCCCCAGCCACTGTGAACACAAAGTGCCATTAATCACCCCGGTGACAGGCAGGAACCCCACTTCCCAGAAGCCACTGGGTCCACCAAGAGACCTCTGCAGGTCAGCGCAAAAGTGACAGCGGGGTCCAGAAGACAAAAGTCGATACAGCTCCCTCCCACTGCCCCGTCCACCCCACTTTCATCTGTGATCCACCCCGAAGCCTGCCCCCCGCCCTCACTGAACACCAGAATCACTGGGTACGACATGAATGGGCTGCCAGATGAAAGAGACAGGGTTCTGTGTGACAGCTGTGTGTGTGTGTCCAAAGGAGAGCGAGCAGGAGTTTCATACTACCCACTTATCACCCAATCAAAAGCCTATCCTAATGCTTCACCTCTACTAAAATGCTGACAGCATACCCTGCTTTGGATATCCTCACGTTTCTTCGTGAAAGCTCCATTTTTTTCCAGGAATTTTCCAAGATAAACTAAACATAAATAGAATAGCCCAGAAAAATCTGTTCCTAATTTTCTTATAGGACAGTTTTTTTAAGTCCTCCTTTTGAGGGGCATGCCGGTGACCCCGGCGGCGGGCTGGCCAGGACCCCGCTGAGCTGTCGATTGGAAGCGAGAGAGGATAAGCTCACTCTTTGAGGGCGGATGTCACACGATCACGGCGGACAGCCCCAAGGGGTCACCAGGTGCCACACTCAGGCAAGGAGGGGGGGTTACCCCCTATTGATCCCGGCAGAGGAGAGAAGGCGACCCTTCACTTGCTTTAAACAAAGCCCAGAAGAGATGCAATTTCTGGGGGCATGATGAGAGCACACAGCTGGAAAGAGGAGCTTTAAGCGGTAAGACTCCTTCAGTGTGTTTGCCGTTTACTCTATGATGTCTCACGCACCTTCAAAGTGATGCCAGAGCTTTGGAGAAAGACCCACGGAAACACCGCAGGGAGAATCAGCAAGATTGTGAAGCATTTCTGCATTTCCACATGCCAAATTTCTAAAACTCGCTTGGCCCATTTCTTGTGTATATGAGATGAGACCGCCAATGACAAAATTCCTCATCATATGTTACAGTGCTGGGAACCAAAACTCCTCATGTGATCCAACGAAGAACTTCTATTAAATTCCCAAAACTCATTAAGTCCATCTAGATTTTCTAGAATATCCCGTAGACTGAGTGTGTTTGATGGTATTAGACGTTTACTGTTGACTTTCTGGAGTCTGAAAGCAAAGCTGTCCCAAGACGACAGGAGCTTCCAGAATATTCCAAAAAAAACTTAAAGGGAGTCAAGTCTAACTGGGTTGGACGATACACAACATCAGCTAAGACACCCTGGGCACAGATAGCTTCCAGTTGTAACTTACTTTGAGCTAGAGGTGGGGAGGGGACTTTATGTACCGTAACAGAATACTAAGCAGTTTCTACATTACTGTGGCTGTTAAAATGTCTGACACGAGAGGCCATAAGGTCACTCTGAGCTTCTTTTTGTTTAGTAATGACGCAATGCATTTTGACAACCTTTTCAGTGAGTTCCTCTCCCTACCTACCCCTTAACATACCCACCACTTGGGGGGGGGGGGGGGGGGGGGGCATGACCGGGTGAAACTGAAGGGGGGGTTTGAGGACAGTTAGCAACGGGGTGCGATAAAACATTCGGGGCCCCCC
>JAODKC010000137.1:19325415-19336171 GCA_026777985.1 Mormyrops attenuatus | reverse complement strand
TGGGGTGGCGTGTGTGGGGGTGGGGGGCGCGGGGGCGGGGGGGGGGGGGCGGGGGGGGGGGGGGGCCCCCCCCCCGGCCTAAAGGGACCCCCGATGTGAGCCCCGATGTAAACGCACCAGGCGAATCAGCTAAAACAACAAGCTTAGCTGTGGTCCTGCTTCCCTCAGAGGCAGGGAACTCTGTGCCGCGCCACACCGCTAGCCAGCCAGCGTTTACGACCCCCAGTGTTTATCACTCCAGGTAAATGCAACAGACCCTATGTGAGGAACAGCCAAGATCAAAGAGCAGGACCCCTATTTGGGTCCTGCTCTTTGATCTTGACTGTTCCTCACATAAGGTTTGTTGTGTTTTCCATTGGTGACCCTCAAGGTCCTGTCAAGTAGGCTATGGACAAATCACACAACACACCACTTACACAACAGGCAAGATGACTCGCTGAAATTAGAGAGGACAGGAGTGACACCCGGGCCTCGTTACAGATAAAGCAGATACCGGCACGGGGCTGGCATAGCCGGCATACCGGGTCGCGACCTCTGACAGGCACTCGTGCATCCATTTAATGTGGCTGCAGTCGACTTCCTCCCACGGAGGTACGGCTGGGGAAAAACACAGACGTTCATCCCACTCTGATAAATTACAGAAAACTGCATTCCACCATACCTCTGGTTATAAATAAGGTCAAGCCTATATCTAGAGAGCACCCCCCTGTCAGGTAGGATGAGCGTGACACCTCACCACAGGCGGACTTTTCAGAAAGAGGTGTCGTCTACCAACATGTCCAAATCTTGGTCTGCTTTTGACTCCAAGCCCATACCCAAAATTAAATTTCAGGACAGGGGTCCGGCACCACAACAGCACAACAGATATGCCCCGCTTGGATGATTTTGCATGACTGGGGAGGGAACTTTTTTTTTTTTTGGGGGGGGGGGGTCAACCCCTTAATTTTACAACCTGGGTGTACATGCCAGTTGGACAACCCTAGCAGCCCTTCTGACAAGTTGGGCTCTCATCCTGGAGTGAAATCTCTTTGTCTGGGGGGGGGGTGAGACTGTGCATCAAGAGGTGAAGCGAGGTGAAGTTGGAGGAGCCCCCACCCTCCTAGTAAGTGAGGAATGAAGTCTAGCCCTGTAAAATGCAAAACTGGAAAGATTAACCATCAGACGGGGCTGTTTAAAAATCAGCCACCCATCTGTCTTCTAAACACTTCTCCTAGTCAGGGTCATGGGGGGCTGGGGGGGCTTTCCCAACCCTGGGAAGAGTGAACGAACAGGGAGCCCCCGGTACCCCCACGGTACCGTGGATTCAAAACGGGCCATGTTTGCGGGCCCCTTCACGGGCATTACTCTAACAGAGAGCTTCTTAATGTAATAACTGTCTGTTTGAAAAGAAAGCAAAGGGGAACTGCTATTCTGCACCCGTAAAATGACTCACACATCCATCCTGCAGTAAGTTCTCAAAGTCCCCAAAAACGGTTAAGTCTACAAAAATACTTGGTTCAAGAAATTAAAACCGAAAAAAAAAATCGGTCTCTCCTCAGTGGGAATGATCATTCAGATTAGAGGAAACAGATTTATTAAAAAAAATACAATGGCGGACCATGAAATTAGAAGGGAAGAATCGCAGACGTGGTTGTGTCCAGCTGTTATACACCGTGGAGCAGTGGGGCTGCATAGATATCCAGCCAGCGAGGGGGCTTCGTTACCCCCCCACTTGACACCGGGGCTCTGCTGGAAGCTCGAAATGAAGCGATCAGAGCGTGATCAGAGCCGGGTGCGGTGCAGGCTGAGTGTGCCGCTTGGCCGCTGTTCACAGAGAACGGCCTCTCTGTTCTTTTTATATCCGTGACCCCCGTCATCTCCTTTAGAGACACCCTCTCACAAAGATCCCCTAATCTTCTCCTGCTTCGCGATCGCGGGTGGGCCGAGAGGAGGTCGCTCGGAGGGCTCCAGATTTTCATCTGACCTAGAGTGTTTTTATATATCTTTTTAAAAACAAATTGAGCATGCTGCAGGTTATTATTTAGGATTCACTCCATATATCGCACAAGGTCCCA
This sequence comes from Mormyrops attenuatus, assembly GCA_026777985.1. Taxonomy (NCBI): domain Eukaryota; kingdom Metazoa; phylum Chordata; class Actinopteri; order Osteoglossiformes; family Mormyridae; genus Mormyrops; species Mormyrops attenuatus. Next base: position 19,334,117 of record JAODKC010000137.1, on the reverse strand, counting down.
AAACTTACAATACAAGTCAAAACGCTAAATAATCCCGTTACTAATGTAATAATAATAAGAAGATCCCAATAGCCCCATAAAAGCACTAGTTTAAAAGGTTTTACTCTGCAAAAAAAAAAAAAAAACACTTTGCAGGGGCTTTGATGAAAGAAGGCCAGTATCTCGGGCGACATCACATTAGCAGAACGATTTCAAATAAGTTTGATGAGGTTTGTTCGTTACTTTAAAGGAACACCTGTAGCATGAAAGCAGTTTTTTTTTAAAAAAATGCATCAGTTTCACACATGCGGCACATGCATTCTGTTTGGACATTAAATCATTCTCTCAGCTGTGAAACCTGCCGTAAGATCAAGTACGAACGCAAAACGGCTTAGGGGGCTTCCACTTATGGAAGGCACAGCTGCAGATCGGCATGTGAGTTTCCGGCCCGCCGCTCCCTTGGGCTCCCACGTGGCGACGGAGGAAGCGGGGTGATTACCGATTTAATAAATAATTAAAGTCACTGGCTATGTTTGCGGCAGGGGACCAGAAATTCAGGTTCGCGCAGAACCACTTGATTTGTGATCTGTGGGTAATGCAGCAGGACATATGGTGGCGGGCGAGGCTGCACTCACGATCTGCGCGTTAATGCAGCGGGATATATGGTGGCGGGCGAGGCTGCACTCGCGATCTGCGCGTTAATGCAGCGGGATATATGGTGGCGGGCGAGGCTGCACTCGCGATCTGCGCGTTAATGCAGCGGGATATATGGTGGCGGGCGAGGCTGCACTTGCGATATGTGCAGAAACGGGCCTCACCTCCATGCAAAGAGCCGCGCGCGGCAAAATTTGTCCATCACCTTCCAAAACAACCACCATTTACCCATCATGCCTTGCAGAATAGTGTGTTCTCCATGGATACTAATCCTGGAATATAAATGTAAACTGAACCATAGTGTATAAAACAAGTTGTGTAAAACATATAATAGTTGAGTGTCAAATTGCAGGTTAATAAAAGATTATAAACAATCTCTTGAGACTTGGATAACCACTGCAAACTCCCAAAACACTCTCATCAACAATGGTCCATGAAATGCCCGATGTGCTACACCAGCCATGCGACCAGCTAAAAAAGCAGCCTGTCTAAAAATGCAGCCTTTTATGCTTACAGTAAATGCTCTTTGATATTTATATCAGCAGTAAAATTATGTTGTCCGATATATAATGAAACATGTTTATATGTGTTGACTTGTTTTGGCATGCATCCTGTCACTCTAGAACAGCTGTGTGTGCTTTGAAGTATACTCGGAGGCCATTTTGAATAGGTACACCTGCTCGTTAACACAAATGGCCTGCTCCTCTGAGCGAACTGTGTGTCTGCATCAGAACACGTATAGCAAACAGACACTTATAGATGAGGACAAGAGGTTCACTTACTGTGGGGCTAAGCATCGGAACGGCTAATAGGAAGCCCGTAAGTGCGAAAAGAACAGCTCAGTCCAACAGCTGTGCGCAAAAAGGTATCTCCAAAGGCATGGGTTCATCAACCCTTGAAGCAGTTCTGGAAGCAAAAGGGTGGGTCCCACCTGGAACTATGTAGGGGTACCGTTGAGAATACTTCTATCACTGACTGTTTATAAGAGGTCGTGGATGCTACCAACAGATTCATCCTAGTATCAGAGAAGCAAGGAAATTTATTCCTAGTCAAGATCCCTGTATTTGCATGGGGTTTCCATACTCTGGCCCAACACCGTTACAGCCCACTTTTGTCAGCTGGCTGGCATGAGATTTTCAATTCGAGACAAGTCTGCACACACATTTACATGTATGTAAGAGTTTTATTACCTTGTGAATAGTCTGTAGGGTTTCCAAACTACCCCAGCGCTTTTTATATAATTTTAGGCATATAACTGAATAATATAGATTTGCCGTAAGATTTCTTGCATGGGCATGAGAGTCTGAATGCGTGAGTGTCACGCATGATGCGTGAGAGTCTGAATGCGTGAGTGTCACGCATGATGCGTGAGAGTCTGAATGCGTGAGTGTCTGAATGCGTGAGTGTCACGCATGATGCGTGAGTGTCTGAATGCGTGAGTGTCACGCATGATGCGTGAGAGTCTGAATGCGTGAGTGTCTGAATGCGTGAGTGCCACGCATGATGCGTGAGTGTCTGAATGCGTGAGTGTCACGCATGATGCGTGAGTGTCTGAATGCGTGAGTGTCACGCCAGATGCACGATAGTTGGCAACCCTGCTGTTAGCTATACTCCACCTTCTTCAGCTTTGCTCACGGCTGCGTCTGGGTGCTAGGGGGGCAGTGTTCAGAGCAAGGTTTTTAATCTGTAAACCATCTGTCGTCTCCTGTTGATGAAGGAGGAAATCATATCTGACGGAATCAATGGGACTTTAATTTATCTGAGCAGCACAAACATGGAGAAGATACAGCCAGGAGACAAAAAAGAGGGTACATTCTTAATTGGTGTGGAATGATCAGATTTTTTTTGTTTCAACATTCAATGCAGTTATATTTACCTCACCCATGGCCCTGTACTGGATAAACAGTATGCAGGATGGATGGAGATATACTCACCTGCAGTCTTAATCGAAGCAAAGTGAATCCGGAAGCTAGTTTTCCGCTGGCGTACACTTAGTCAGCACGGACCCAGTCACATTCAGCATTACTCTGCCATTCGGTCCTTCCAGAATATGACTCAGTGTGCAAGTTGGGACCAGGCCTTTTTTTGGCCACATAAAAGAGCGAGAAACGTGACAAGTGGGAGACTCAGGCAGGAGATGGGGAGCCGCGCAGACAAGAAGCCCTGCAGCCCCAAAAAGCCACGGGACAGAAGGACGACAAATCAACAGCCAGCCTGTTCTTCTTAAAGGGCCGCCGACTTCACAGGACAGCCGAATTCATCCCGTCTGGGGCTTCGAATAGTTTTAGCTCCCATGTTCTGGGGCCAAATCCCAGTCCTGGGGAGGGGGGTGGCTGAGCCTTTAATAGGGGCGTCTGATTTTAATGAAAATGAATGACAACACATTATTTAAAAAAAATAGTGTACATTAATTTGGAGGGCGGGCTAAAGCTTCCCTAATTCAGCGCTAACGACAGCCTTAGCAGCAAGCTTCCAATATGAATCTGGGGTCATGTACATCAAAATAATATTTTACGGTGCTTAACACGCAGTGGTACTGGTTGACTCTCTGAACTCCAACGCGTATTGAAATATACAGTACCGTGATGGGAAACAATTATCCAGAAGAGCCCTAGTCTACAGGGAAATCCATACCTCTCTCAGTGGATGGCTGGCTGGACAGAAGGAGCCACCTCAATGGGCTCGTCTCCACAGGTTACACCCAGGTAGCCAGAGGCAACCGTGGAAAGAGCTTCAAGTCCACTCACCAGAGAGAGGTGAAAAAAATCTGTCGCTGTTCTCATCGCATGGAGGCACCCAGCTAAAAATATCCCCCATCCCATAAATGTCCTGCAGAAAAAAGACGTTTCTCCTTTCCTGACATGATGGAGAGTTTGGGGTTTCGATGTCCGATGAGTGGTACAGCCACATGTGTGCATGCATGAATCTGCTTTCACAGATTAGATGCAGCTAAATGTTCACCTAAGCATGCTCTACTGTGCCTTTACAGCCAAATTTTAACACTGAAGCAAACCTTCAACGTTTGATTTCTGAACAACGTTGTCTTAAATTCTTCAAATCTGGCCTCCTTCACCCGAGACGACGGGTAAGAACTGTTCCATGTTCTATAACAAAAAAAGCTGAACAGCTGAACTCAGGAAGGCTTATTGACAGACAACTAAACCTGCCAGTAAGACACTATATTGCCCCTGTAAAAGGATCCATAAAAGGTATTTAAGCAACGCTGTGTGTGCCTGCGTGTAAGCATCAGTGCCCTGTGTGCATCTTTAGGTGTGTGCACGCTTGAATCTCCGGGTGCGTACGTATGTACTGTGTGTGTCGCTTGGGCCTCAGGGAAGGTTCTGGCCAAGATTGTGGAAACGCTGGAGAGCTGCCAGCAGGGAAGACCAATGCCGCAGGTGCTCCTGTAACTCTTATTTACTGCACTGACATGACACACAAACACGGGAGCGTAAATATTAATGGTGACCTAACACCGTGGGACCAGGCTTTTTGCACGCCGTTCAGCTAATCTGTCGGAAAAATACACTCGAGTTGTAGTAACTCATTGCAGATGCTCGGAATCACTCATTTATAAAGATAGAAGTATTGTCAACGGTACTTGTCAGTATCCTCAATTGTACAAGCAAGTATCCTTAATGGTTCGAGCTAGGCAGAGAGTCCTCCAGAACTTTCTGTTTGGTTAGCAGCCCTCTTCCTTTTTTAAACAATTTCCTTGCAGAATGTTAATCCAGTGCTAGTCTCATGCATGTAGGGTGTACACAAGCCTCATTAATGGTCAAATAAGAAAGATAGCAACAAAACCTAAACTTTAACCTGTTATAAATTCAGCAGAATCATACATAGGCCTTGTACAAAATATTCAAAAGCCTAAGGAGTTGAATAACTGTTCAGGAAGGATCTCCAGAAGATGGACATTCATAGCAATTTCCCTTTACACCAGGTGCAAATGTGCTCAGTGTGAGTCCCATCTCAGTTACATGTTAAATACAGCGCATCTAGTCTGAGATGACAACAGGAACCAAAAGTAATTTACGTAGTACAATGTCCATTCGTCATGGCAGACATTTTGGCTTGCAAGCCATAGAGCAAAGTGATGTATCGGGATGACTATGAAGAGTTATAAATCAAAGACCAAAATGAGTTAGATATCATGACTGGTCCAGTTTCAGTTTAATTAATAGAGGTACCTTTTCATAAGTTGGTTCTCATAACTCTTGTTACTCACTGACCTTGAACATCTTGGCAAGGGATTGTCCCTCACGCATGAAAGCATTACGTGTTGTCATTGCTCATGTCACATAAATGTAGTGCCGTGTCCCAAACCCCACAGTGACCGTGGTTATTTTGGGCCCGACTGAATTATCTCGGCACATCCTTAAAGCGGTATCGGCTGACGTTTAGTAGGCGAACTCGAATGATCCATCAACAAGGATGAAGCAACGACAGTTCAATTAATTTTCCATGAGCTGCATCTGTTTCCAGGAAACACAAGTTCTGAAATTCAATTTTTATTCTCACCTCCCATGGATCAGGAACCTGGCCAGTAGAAGTCTAATGCATTATTCCCAGCAATCTCACATCCCACAAGTCCTACTGTTATACTCTACCAGACCTTGTGCCTGCTCTTTACTCGGGAATTTCAGTCCAGAACATATAAAAGACTGTGCTTAGTTGCCCTAAAAAGCTAATTATTCATCAGTAAAATACATACAAAACCTTATGGAAGCCCATTTCCGCCAGTAAAAGAAAAAAAAATGAAATAGAAAGTCATAATTACGAGATAAAAAAAAATCAAAATTACGAGATACAAAGTCATAATTACGAGATACAAAGTCATAATTACGAGATAGAAAGTCGAAATAACGAGATAACTAAGTCGAAATTTCGAGATAATTATCTCGTTATTTTGAGATAATAAGTCGAAATTTCGAGATATCATCTTGAAATAACGAGATAACCAAGTCGAAATTTCGACTTAAATTTTATATTATTTTTTTCCCCGGTGGCGGAAACGGGCTTCCATAGTATCTCGTAATTTCGACTTTCTATCTCGTAATTATGACTTTTTATCTCGTAATTTCGACTTTCTATCTCGTTATTTCGACTTTCTATCTCGTAATTATGACTTTCTATCTCGTAATTTCGACTTTCTATCTCGTTATTTCGACTTTCTATCTCGTAATTATGACTTTCTATCTCGCAATTATGACTTTCTATCTCGTAATTATGACTTTCTATCTCGTAATTTTGATTTTTTTTATCTCGTAATTATGACTTTCTATTTGATTTTTTTTTCTTTTACTGGCGGAAATGGGCTTCCATAAAACCTTATCGTCATGATGACTGATTTTTTTTGGTATATTGTAATATGCTCACTAAACTCAAGAAAGAATTTCAAGAACTTTTGCTTGAATAACATAAAATAAAGCATATATACCCTCTCCTACTTCTGTATAATCTGAAACCCTGAACTATACCTTGAGGCTTGGGCAAGAGACAATAATTCAGGGAGCGAATGATCAAAATCTGTGTTTAGAGTTATGCTAATGGTGTTGGGCCATAATCCTGGTTCAGTGCCTGAACTTTGCTAGATTGTTGGTGGAAGCATTGGAACTGTTTATCCTTGAGGGGCTGGTGATTACAGCGGGCGACTGAATGACGGACTGCATTCGTTTCTGTGGGGAATAATTATCGCTTGGTTTTTGGCCCTATTTTACCGTAAACTATGAACAATGACACCCCCATTTTCTCTAAATCACAGATCACCTTGCATACTGTACTGCTGATCTAAAGTCACCGTAAGTCATTTCTCCCTGCAGGCAGTACATACGTTTTCTGCTTGATGGGACTACAATTTCTGCCTGATGAGAGTAGTCATCGATTTGGCCTTGTTTTAAAACAGTGTTGATGAATCCCCCAGACGCCGTGATTACGATGAATCACAGAACTCAGGGTAGGAGAGCCATTTAATAAACCATTTACCCAGCCAGTACAGGCTTTCAGTCTTGCTGAAGTTCTGTTATGTGCGGCAGTCTAACAGAGTGCCCTTATATTGCAGTTGACCGCAGCCATATGTTTGAGTGTGTTAATGACCATAATTAGCAAACCCAGATTAGCCTCTGTCAAAAACCCATAGTTTACAGAAAGCCAAAGTAGCAGACAGTCCCCCCTTTGACAATCAATCATTTGATGAAGATGAATGTTTCCATCTTATACAGAAAAAAGAACCTATATGGTATATAGTGCATTATGCGAAACTAGCTAAATGTAAACTCCGAAAATGCTCAACTTTAGCGTAAGACAGGACAAGAACTCCGCAGGCTTGCAGCCCAATCAGGCACCTTCTTTACTTGGGACCTCCCTTGTCTGCAGACATGCAGGCTGATGGGAGAAAGGCTTTGCACTGACAGCTTAATTCATCAGAACTGGTTAGCAAATGCAGGGTTTCCTGCCCTGGTAAGTCGACACTGGTCGACACTGGCTCCTGGTAGATCGCAGTTGGCTTTATCCGGGACTCTCCATTGAATCTGCGTGGGTAGGTGAATCCCCAGTTGCACAATAACCATTTCGGTCTTGAAAGCTAGAAATCTGCTGTTTCCATATTCATAGCACATCTTATCTGCCACGGCTCATTCCTCTGTTTTACGTCTCTGTCGCCGTCGGCAAACTCCCTCTCGTCGCCTGAAGCTAAGTGCCATTGACAGTGGTCTGTGGGAAGACCTGGCTCTGCACACACAACAACCCCGAAGCAGCCGGACCCCCAGCAGCTCCGTAAAGGGATTAACATTCTGGGGGCTTTGGTACCTGCTAACAGCTTTTCTTTCCTTTTCTTTTTGGAGTGGCGAAGCTTAGTCTCCTTAAGTTACACGGCCTCAGATGTGAGGAAACGCTGGGGGAAACCTTTCCTCTATTATGGGATTTTACCCCAAGGTCCAAGACCGACAGCAACCCTGAACTGATGGACTGCTAATGAAAGCCATTCGAGGCAAACAACTCATTAAACCATTAATCCATCATTCAATTTTCCAAATTTAAAAGAAAATAATAATAAAAGGTATAGTGGCCACAGACTGTTTTTCCAAATGGCTTAAATATTAATATACACTAATACAATCCAAAGAGCCCATCTATTTACAGTAAATAGCAGAAAAATATGTAATGGAAAAAACATACTTTCCAAACAGAATAATATAGTTTTTTCTTCCTTGTTTCAGTGACCTACTTTTGACTCCTACAATTCCCAGTCATACGATGTGGAGACATCCAACACAGTGCATTTCTTATTAAGCGTAAAATCCCCTGAAATTTCCACCTCCTGAGTGAAACAGCCACCTGTTTAGTAAATGCTGTGTGTGTTACCGTACAGTACAATGTCGGTCTTGAGGGTTAAGGAGGGAATGCAGACAGAAGGGATCCTCTTACTATCGTGCGACATACATAAAGACAGTCCTATACTTTGTTGTTTTTCCAACAGTTTTGCGTCAAACGCCTGATAAACTGGATGAAAAATACACTGATACAATCCCACAATTGGCGATAAAAAGGGGGACCTGCTTCTTTGACCGAATCTGCCTACGGTGTGCACCCTCTGCTAAAACTTTTACAGAAGATAAACCGTGAAAAGACAGAAGTACCAAGTGTTGAATGGTTTCCCGCCCAGAAGTCTGGACAAGTGGGCCTGAGAGGTTCCTGTCACTCTTTTCTGCACCGCTAATGGTCACCCAGCACCCAGACGGGAAGCAGCTGTCTGTCAACATAAGGAGCAAGTCATCATCCAATTTGAGAGGCTCATCTCGTTCCCCCCTGTCCCGTCCCCATCCCTGTCCCTCGGGTGCGCAGTACAAGACTCAGAAGAGACTGTAACCCCCCCCCCCAACCGCCCCAGCTCTCACAAACTTTCATGCAGGTTCAGCAACAGCCCGACTCTGTGGCCAAAATGCTGGCTACAAGAGGCTAGAGGCCCCAAGCCGAGGGTGGGAGGTGGGAGGGGGACCTGGGGGGGGGGGGGGGTTGACTAGGCGGGGGGCACTGCGGGGGAATGGCACTCTTGATATCCCAACCCACTA
>JAODKC010000137.1:19253601-19312655 GCA_026777985.1 Mormyrops attenuatus | reverse complement strand
CCCCCCCCCCCCCCCCCCCCCCCCCCCCCCCCCCCCCCCCCCCCCCCCCCCCCCCCCCCCCCCCCCCCCGGCCGCGGATACCCAACTGGGGACCCATCAATGTGACTGGGAAGGCCTCCATCCATAGGCACTAGGGCACTGACTAAGCCATCTGATGAGGGACACAGAGAGTGGGAGAATATAAATTTAACAGTGTTTCGGGGAGTCTTACAAATTGGTAGTTTGATTCAAAAGTGCCCCGCTGGGAGAACGGGACGAAAGCCAGAAGAAGGAGCAGAGCAAAGGGTGCCGAATCTGCTTTGGCTGGGGCAAATGCTACCCATTCAGTATGTTTAACCACTGGCACTAAATGGCCCACTTTGGGCTCAAATGGAAAAAACAAAGGGAGAGGCAGGCACAGACAGAAAGAGAGAGAGGGGGAGAGAGAGATAAAGAAGACAGAATCCGAGGAGTCAGAAGAACGGGATAACCGATTCACCTACCACCCAGCCTCCAGTTCTCAGGCAGGGCTGCCGACTCTCACGCTCACGCAAGAAATCTTACGGCAAATCTATATTATTCCATTACAAACCTAAAATGAGCCACACCAAAAGGGTAGTTTGCAAACCCTACAGACTATTTACATGTACATGTAACTGTGTGTGTAGACTTGTCTGGAATTGAAAATCTCACGCCTGCCAGCTGACCAAAGCTGGCAGCCCTTCTCCGGCATGTGCCTGAACATTCACAGGAAAAACACACTTCAGATTCACTGTAACAAACAGCTGAGCTCTTTCAAAAAACAACTAACTAAATCGCAAGCAAGATGGGGGGTGTTGTCGTCCGGAGGCCTAAAATTACCGAATAGCAGGAAAGCTCCTATCTGTGGCCCCCGCGGCCCTCCTGGAGGAAGAAATTCCCACATGGTTGCTTAGGAAGAACCCAAGTGTGTTATATGAATCAGTTAAATTTCAGAAACATGCCGCATCCAGAAATATACACAAATGGAAATATTTACATATTTATTTTGTTTCGCTATAAATGATGTCTTGTTGCTACCCGCTAGCAAACCCTTGTTATCTGGCCATTCCTCTAATCCAAGCTGTTTGGCCAAATTATCTGGACAGACTTTTTTTCTCCATGGAAAACTGCCCTCAACTTCCCAAAAAAGTGTCTGCTGCCCTCACTGTCAGCTTCGGAAGTTTCTCCCCCTGTTAGGCCAAGCTTAGCCGCACCTGCAGAACGCACAGCATCCCAGTGGATTCCCCAGCAGCATTAGGGAGCTCACAGTCATTCCGGAAGCTTCTGGAAGCAATACACACTGAGAGGCTAAATCTGATTCATGGTAGTTTCGCCCAAAAAAAAAAAAAACCCAAAAATACAGTTAACAAAGCTACATAAAAATAAACCATCCATTATATTTGACTGGTCCAAAACCAAAAGTGTTTAAGTGGAACAACTGCATGAAATACACATTTTTCATCACAACTGCCCTTTCCGGTATCTTGACATGTTGATACAAAAATAATGAATATGACTCATTTAATTTAACTGTAATTAATTTGTTTTTCAGCAGGAATCGTGGGAGAGAATTTCAAAGGAAACAAACAAGGTAGGAGAAACTCCAGAGCTAAAGTCATTCTGGAAGAGAAAGAGCTGCTCCGCTCACGGTCACGTGCGGCCCGTGTAAAGACCCACCCCCTACTACAACTTACAGAAAAGGGGGAAGGAAATGGACCCTGCTGACCGGTAAAGTCATTATGGGATGAGGTGCTTTGATCTCCAAACCCACTTCATTTGTCTTTGGGAGTTGCCGCAGAGCCCCAGGGCTGCGTAACGCCGGAATGCAGAGATGTAGCATATGGCGAGCCGGAATAACACTGGCCAGACGGCCCGCGTTGCTTATTCTTACTGGGAAATGAAACAACATGATTCCTGCGTCAACACCCCTATTACCGAGCTTATTCTGCCCAGATCTCTCAGGTTACATCACAGCTCGAATTCGGACCCGCACCACTGGAGGAGGGAGTGAAGACATGAAGGGTCATGTTTTGCTGATGAGGGGTGTGTTTAGCTGGCACTTTTAATGAATTTATTTATGATTTAAGTTATTATTTAATATGTTGGTCATTTCATATTTAAATTAATCATTTAATAAAAGGTAGATAAGTTCTAGGTCCCCTCTTCATGAACCTGATCAGAATAAGTAGTTGACAGAAGGATGGATGGATGGATGGACGTTTGGACAGATGGATGGTTGGACGCATAAAGTAAAAAGCAGGTCTGTAGTTCCACAGGAGGTTCAGATACTGAATAAATGCGGCAATTCCTAGGCTTGGCACAGGATGTCCAGCGGTGCTGAGGAGCAAAAACGGCGAGATCCCCCCCCCCTACAGAGCGGAAGGCAGGTGCGGGTCAATGAGCCGATTCTGCAGGGAAACCCGAGACGCCACAGGGCAGGACTTCCTCGCCCAGCAGCACAAAGGAGTGAGCACCTAGCCTTGGGAAAAGCAGGATCCGTGGGCCCCCGTTCGGCCCCGCCCGGCCTTATTTAAGAAGGGGGACTTTGGCTGATCGCGAGACCAATCACCAACTGACGGAGAATCCAGACGCGAGGCCAAAGATAGCCGGGCTAAATTTAAAGGCCAGCGGCTCGCATGTCTCGACAAGGTGCAGAACGGGTGGGTCACAGGAAAGAGACGGGGGGGCAACTCCCTATCACCCATCCAGCAGTTTCTTTTTTAGTTTACCCACTGCAGTCACTCAAGCACCATCAGCACTATCACAAACACACTATCATCACTGAGCACCCCCTTCCCCCGAAAAAACAGGTGCCAGCAATGAAGCAGATTCCATTAAAAAGGAACTCATACAAGTTATTAAGCCCCTCCACCATTTGTGTTATCCTGCAATCCAATAAGCTGGCAGGTCTGACTGACACAGTTGGAGGTTTACAGATCCGTGTCTTTTGCCCATGGAGCGTATATTCAGGTAACTCAAACTCTAATTAAGGGGCGGGAGGGGGAGCTATGATGTGGGGATCATTGCCCTGGGATCCTTTGGTTTCATGTCTGTAGGCTGTAATGGGCGTCCAGCAAGGTGCCTCTCAGGTGCTGTGCATCACCTGAAATCGACAGCTTGCAGCCCATGAGGAGCCGGCACCACCTTTTCCATACCCCCCTTCCTTCATTCAGCTATTTCTGTGAATGTATATGCATCAGGCCCGCTCTCTCTCTCTCCCTCCCTCACACACACACACACACACACACACACACATATACAGTCGTGTAATCATATCTTTTTGGGGACCGCTCATTCATTTCTATGAGAAAAATGCTCATGCTAACTATGACACCCTTAATCCCTACCCAGCCCTAACCATAACCATAAGTACAAAATACAGTTTTTTAGTTTTTTCATTGCAGTCAGATTTTTTATAAAATAGACTTTTCCCATATGGAGACCAGGAAACTGGTCCCCATAAAGTAAAAAGAACAGGTATTCATCTTGTTGTGGGGACATTTGGTCCCCACAACGTAAGGTATACCGGGACCACACACATACGCGCGCACACACACACAATCACACCCTATCCAAGACCAGTATTTTATGACGGAGCTGCCACGCAAGAGCATGGCTGCCACGGGCTTCCTTGCTGACGACCGACGCCTTTAACGACTTCCACAGACACACAGCGATGGCTACCAGACGACAGTCTCGACAAGGTTTTTGTGAGACCCGCCATAAAAAGAAAAATGAAAACATGAAAAAATAAAGTTTATGTGTCGTTCTAGATTCTTCCACAGCCGTGGCCTTTAAGGAGGACAGAAAAAGATTCTGCATTTGGTTTCCTCCAGGGCAAAAAAAAATAAAAAAATAAACATGGGCCGTTTTGCAGAAACAAACGGAAACGTGAAAAGGGACCCGAACCCAAGAGCTAACTGGTAATTACTGAGGATCCCAAAAGTGCTGATCTTTCCCTAAGGGCCAGCGCGGGAGCCATCCACCAGTCCTGTCCCGATGACAGTGACGTGACAGCATGGGATTATGGGTTCAAGCGGGGTTACCACAGCTGCGAGGCCTGCATAAACAGCAGTTAGCCCATGCGAACGCTCGACGGTTAGGGGTGGTGGCCTTGCATCAGCCCTGGAGGCCATGGCCAAAAAGATTCAAGCTGCACTTGGCCCCTTCCTTTGACCACAGAGTAGACGGTCCCACTGATTATCCAGGTCCCGTATAAAACAAATGGGAGATCTTTAAGTGTCACTGATCCCCCCAGGATGCAACCTACCCTACAACCCCAAGCTACCGGGAACAGGTTCCAGAACATAGTAACCCTGACTGGATAGAAGCTGGCCTATTCATGAGAAACAGGTTTGTTCACAGTTTGTACAGAATTAATCCATTGGAGCTGACTGTCTAGTGCAAGCGGTATGAAGCAGACTCAATGCCAAGAACAACATGAGATGGCAACTAACACACAGTATATTTCAGCCATGGCAAAAATCCTGAAAGAGTCTTTGCAGCCAAAAGTACAGTGCATTCACTAGGGAGTCACTGGCCACGTGGAGGGGACCACAGCTGTGTCACCCCCCCCCCCAAACTCCTAACGGAAAAGAACGATCCAGGAGGCCTTTCTCCAGCCTTAAGGGGTCCCAGCACCAGAGCTGAGCAGCCGGCTAAGTGGTGGAGCCTCAGCTCAGCGGAACAATGTGGACGTAATCCCCATCCACTACCACGGAGGGGAACTGACCTATATTTTACGGCATTTAGCCTAACTCCTAATTACAGGCCCCTGTAATTTCTCTAAAGTAATGCACATGCAAAAAAAGAAGAGAAACACACAGTTTCCAAAAAGAAGGAGTGTGACAGGCAGCCAAGGGAAGGAAAAGAGAAAGAGAGCGCCTGGAGCGTCAATAAGGAGCGTGTGGGTCATAGCGGCCAAAGCAGACAGAGCTGTAATTTGGATTGTGGGAGTTTCATGGTACTGCACCACATCAAATCACAAGCTGCCAGTGAATATGTTTCATGGACCAATAAACGAAAAAAAAAAAATCAAAACATCACGGTTTACAAAACACATACACCTAGACGGAAAACCGAGCTCATTTACAAAACAAATACGAGAATGGAAAACCAGGCCTGTTTACAAATGAGCCTATTACCAACCACCGGAGACTACAGCGTCAACATGGTGCAGTGAGATTTGTGAGCATTACTTCACAGTTTGCACAGAGGTTAGAGGGAAAGCTCTTTGCCCATTCCCATCATTCTTACCCGCAAAAGAGAGCATGTAGAGCGACACCGTGACTGTCGCGGAGCACCACAGCCCAGCTCGGATACCTCACGTTTGAGCAAAAGGCTATTTTTGTCTATCTGAGTTATCCATTAGTCACAGAGGCAGCATGCTCACTTGGGCTGAGGAGAGAAGATGGATGCAAGAAGCAGTGCCGGTCAACCCACTAGGTGACACAGGCGGCCGCCTAGGGCTCCATCTCGTGAGGAGGCGCCAACTTAGCAGACCGCCAAGGTCCACCCCCTATCCCCACGTCCCCAATGAAAATAGCTTGTAGACCATCTGAGTGAAATTAGGCAGTGAAGTTTGCTCGGTGGGGGAGGAGAGGGAGGTGCACCAGCAGTGAAGCTGGCCACAGGTTTCAAACAGCACTGGCATGGAGTCACACAGCCCACACACTTTTCTCCATCTCTCACCAGGACGGCATGTTGTGCCAGAGGCTCCTGGTCTCCATAACACTAATCCATCCAGTTTATTTGTTACGTCAGTTAGAAAAAGATACATAACAATGGACAGAGAGTTTTGGATGAACAAAGGAATATCTGGACCCATTCGTTAATGCTGCATGATCAATTCCTTGTCTGCACTGGTACTGAAGTCACCACGAGCCATTTTAGATTGATGACATCCGGCGAACAGCATTCCCTATCACGGCATCCCAAGGCTTTTCTCAGGCACTTCACGTCCGTTTTACGGTTCCCCAAGACCGCCGCCTAATTACAACCGGCCTGGGGCGTGGATCTCGAGCACGCGGTGAAGGCTGCGTGCGTCTCACTCTGTTTGTTTCTGTCGGCTCCCGTCTCCTGTCTCCTCTCCGCCGGATCTTTCCCTTCTCCGCCGCCGGAGCGGGTCCGACTGTAAACGAGAGCCAGACCCTTGTGGTCGTCCACAGCATCCTGAGGATTGCGTGACTTGTAGGCTAAGGGGTGCTGAGAGGGGTTTGGAAACCCTTCGATCTGACAGATGGAAAAAAAAACGCTATTTAACTTTCAATTAGGACCTGCGTGACTTTCCAGCCACCTAAAATAAATGCTTGACGCACTTTCTGAGAAGAGCTACATCTCCCCGACTGCTGACGTTTGAGTTATGACCTTACTACAGAAACTAATGTCTCTCTAAACAGCAAACATCATAACAGCCCAACAAGCTTTTTAGGGAGCCTTTGAAAAAGGTTCAGGTTTAGGCAGTGATTGATTATTTGACAGGAACATGCAGGAATGTTATGAAAAACACCTTTTGCACATTCTCCCTGTGCTCAAGTGCCCATGAACATTCCCAAAGGGGAAAACATGAATACTAAGAGCAGTTTGGTGAAAAAGCTAGTTTGATTTAATCCATTTAAGGAAAGCTGGCAGGTGGAAGGTAGGGTGGTCACATGGCACAGATAAAGCTAGCTGTCGGCCTCAGCCACTCAAAACAATTTCCGTTTCCAACGTTATTCCCAAAGCTCCCGCAGGCCACAGCGGAGAACCCAGCATGAACAGAACCTCAAACTCTGTGACACGTGGGACTTACAGGACTTACAGCGGTTGTCACCGTCCCTCTCAAACCACCCACGATTGCCTCGGGGATTTAAGCTTTTAGTGTTAAGCATTTATTGATGATCAGCAGCAGCATTACACTGAGGTTCAGGCCTGGTCGGTGGACCGAAGCTCAGACAGGCAGCACTGTAACCTGCTAAACAGATTTCTTAAAAACAAAAAGTGTATCAGAAAGACCAGTGAGAACCAGTGAAGACAATCCCAAGACACATAAATGACTAATATGACAAACAGCTTGATTGCGTCAAAAGAACTTACTGCCCCCTACTTAGCCAGTGAATAATTAACAGAATTGCTGGATTAAATCCCTTTCCCTTTAGGAAGTGAATCTATTCCTCCCAAGCCAAAAAGACCGTCCCGCAGCATACAGGGGGGAGTACAATAATCAAACACCATTCCCTTGCATCAGATGAATCTACATTTGGGGCTGATGTCACAGTCATGGAAACATTTTGGCACAGGGCCAGCAGACATTCAGAAACCCACTAATCATAACTGCAGCCTGTTGCTAAATGCCATTTTGGATGCATAATAGCGCAAATAAGGAAACAGCTCTCAACTTCTACCAGAAACCTTTGATAATCCAAACAACATTCAGGGTGTACTTACAGATGGAAAGAAGCTTTGGTTTCTATTGTGCTTGTTTGTTTTGGGGTGTTTCTGACAGGGGTCTATAATCTGCAGAATGTGGCCCCAAGGGCCACAGGACCTGTGGGCTTATTAATTACCTGCCAATCAAATATCTTTACATCTGACTCAACATCTGACTAAATTACAAGCCAAATAACCTTCAATTAAGTAATTAAGAGGTGCTGGACCACTGGAGGGCCCCATTTTCTTGGAGTGACAATTAGGCTCTAATGGTCTCCCAGGGATTCCCTTAGATTCAAATCCGAACTAAAAAAACACTAATTATTATATCTAATCATGATACGAAGCAGGTGAATGCTCATATGCAAGGGTAGTTCTGATACAGCTACGGCGTTTCATTGCAGGCAGACAAACAGCAGACGTGTAAGTAAGTATTCAAAGGAGTCTAACGGGGTATATTATAATCCGCGTTTAGGGCTAATCCTGCAGTCCCCGCTTTAATTAAAGCTGCTGACCAATGAGATTCGGTTGGCTCTAGGCAGGACACCGCAGTTAGCTTCGGTCACAGACTGACAGTAATTGTTATCGATATTACCGGCAAAATTAAGTTAGCATTAAGAACCCAATTCGCAAACGACTGCTTCGTGTCAGTAGCTTAAAACGATTAATTAATATAACGCCTTTTGTATAATTCTTGATAAACATGCATTGTTTTTCATTCAAATTCTTTTCATCATTTTAAATGACATCGTTACTTAAATTCAACGTGTCACTCAAAGAAAAAAATAGACATTGACATAGCATATGACTGCTGACTGACGTGAACTTATGGGTGCTGCTTCAATCTGCAACTGTAAACACATCATAAACTCATCATAAAATTATCTATCGAAGACCTAGCTTCAAATGAGGAATGTTTTCACAAATCCCTCAGGCAGACCAATTATTTTATGCAAAAGTAAAGCGTCGTATCTCAGGGGACAAGTCTGAACAAAATTATTTGTGCACAGGGGTGGAAACAAACAAACAAGTGGCGATGATAGGCATAATAATAATAATAATAATAATAATAATAAAACTGTGCCATCTCATACTGATCACTAAATGCACTAAAATGCTTCCGTTTTATTCCACCTGCAGCTTCACTTATCCCAGCCAGGTACTGCGCTTATCTGTGCAAACTGCTCCTATTACTTTCAGCTTGCTTTCCGAAGTGCCCTGTGTCCCGGCTCCCTGCCTGCCGGTCAGTGGGAGCCGCTGATCCACCCTATGTTTCAGCTCCCAGAAGCGACGCCAAAAGTAGCCAGCGCCGGACAGGCTGAGACCTCGCCATCGGCACATAGTGGATGCTCACTGGATCTAACTCGTGACTAATTTGTTAACCAACCATTAGAAATTATACTTAAATACAGCTGCATAACTGCTTTCTTTAAAAGAAAATGAATCACTCCGTTCAAACGGATCAAACGTGTCAAGTCACATTAAAAAAGAAACTAACATGCAAATTTGGGAAGAAAAATTCATCTACGAGCGCGCATATAGAATGACGACTTTACATCATTAAAAGAACAGATTTTCGTGTGTGACCCTGGGTGCCGAAACGCAATCAAAGTTTGTCGGAGGCAACAAATGTTCATCGGCGAAGCTTTGAAGGATCCACATCACTCAGCGCAGAACCTGAATTTAACATGCAGACTCAAATCAGTTCCCCCTTCTCATCGCCCCTCTGCATTTACATAGTTCTGCACAATATCGTCCCGAATTACAAACGATGCAATGAGGCCAAATAACCAATTAACCAGTAATTAACGTGCATCGTACCTTGTGTGGGGCTTTAAGAATCCTGTGGACTCCGGCTATTTGATTTATTAGCGCAATATCCTCCCTGAACGTATAGAGAGGTGGTCTTGTTGGTTCCGGAAAATTAGTGCTGTTGAATGGATCGGTGTCATCTAAAAATTGAACCCTGCATATAAAGGTAGCCATGATGTAGCCATGCAAGAGCAATCATAAAAAAACCTTACGCCGGCTTGATAAAAAAAATATGACCCTTCGCTTACGAGCTCCCGGTTGCGTGTCTGATAATGATGTAACAACAGCTTGCAAAGTTAAGCTGCTGCAATTCCTCTTCAGTATACTTATCCCGCGACCCAATGCGGCGTTTGCTTCATAGATAAGTTGCGTAGACTAGAAAAATACAGCCACGATTAATTATAATAGAGCATCTTGAGATCTCTTCGTCCTTTCAGTTAATTTTTACTGTCCCATTTTATTCCTAATGCTCGTGCATAAATATATATCTCTTTCAGCGCTGTTGAGTCGTGAAGGACTGTAGCGTTCAAGGACATTACGGAACAGACAAGGTGCTGCAACTGCAGCCGGGAGTTGACTGCCAAGCTCGGCGTCTGCAGAAAACTCGAGGGGGGACCAGGAACTCACCCCCCACCCCCCCCATCAGCCGCAAAATTCGGGGAAGCGGTGTTGCCGTTCCACGCGATCTTACGACATCTAGTGGATATTGCAAGCATAACTCCAATGAAACAGAACGGCTTTTTATAACCCCTGTGCTTAAATATCAAAGCTCTAATTGCATAATTAAAATGGACATCCAGTGTATGAGTATTCGGTTTTATTTAAATACATCTTTAGGCTTAAAACGAATGAGGTATATATATAATTCCTTTTATTCGCCCTTGGAGTTTATGCAAAGAAGATCAATAGTTTTTTCTGTTAATAAATTTCCGTTAATAAAAACATGTTAAGAATATTATCAAATAATAACGTCTTGTTCATTTTGAGACAGCTGCGATGCAAAGAACGACGTATTTATCAGATTTTGTCACATGACAAATTGCTCGCCTAGACAAAGATTTAGCTCAAACACTAAATAGCGGCTACTGTGAGATAATACAACCTATTGTTTAAAAAAATCTCGGTTTCTAAAGTAACCCCGACAAGTACACACAACAGGGATTACCGCGTAGTGAATACGAAGTATCAAGAGCTAACTTTCAAAGTGAGGGAAGCTTTGTTGCCACCTCCCTCGAAACGCACACCCCAGGGTTGCTATTGCCCCAATGTGCTAAGATGGTTGTCATTAGCAACACAGTTTGTCTAAATGAGTAGACCAAAGCAGACAGTGAATCCATATTAATCGGAAGATTTATACATTACCGCAACGCAGTGTTAAATAAAACTATATACTGAGGGAAAACAATACAAATAATAGAGAAGCAAAAATTCCGAATATGCTAAACGGAAAGCTTGGTCAGTTACAAATCTCCAAATTTAGCTATTAACGTGACATCAAAACACGTTCTTAAAATGCAGATTTAGTAATAATATATTAATTATGAGCGAAGAATCACAATACTGTAACCAAATGGGGCACTGCAGCCAACACCGTATAAAGAAATGTGCCAACTGCAGTTTTGCAATTGGTAAAAAGTCAACCCATTAAATAATGTCGGTATGTTTGTATTTTCAGCGTATTTTAATATACATCGATGGATGTTTCAAATTCGGTTTTGTTGTTCTGAAATAATGACAACACTATGAAACTATACAACGCAACGGTGCAGGGCAAACTAACAGCTGCAATATTTTGAAATTGTGTATAAATTTAATTTGCATTGCTGTTGTAGAAAAATCACATTTATTACATGGTGTGTGGTTGTACGTAAAGTGTGCCCTGCGATGGACTGACATCTCGTCCAATGTTCTCTGCCGTGTCTTTTGCTTGCTGAAATCAAGTCCAGGGGTCCAGGTTCCCCGCGACCCTGTAAAGGAAGATGGATGAACGGATGGATGAATGTATTAAGAAATATCCCAACAAATTGCTTTCTAACTGTCACGCCCAGCCCCGATCGCCCTCATGTGGACCACGCCTCCTCATTACCCTCGTGTGAATCCCGCATGTTCCCAGCTGTTTTGTGTTCATGATCGTTACCCCATGTATTTAGTCTGCGTTTTGGTTAGTCCTAGTAGATCTGTCATTGTATTGTTCACGTTCGTGGACGTTAGTCTGGTGTTTTTCCCTGTCTGCTGTCGATTCACGGAATAAATCCCCGGTTTCCCCGATACCTGGCTGGATTCCGTCCTTGCTCGCTCCCCCGCACGTACGGAACTTGACACTAACTTTCTGTTAAATTTTTTCGCTCCTTTAGTGTTCGACTTCAGCAAAAAACGAATCTTGAAATACAATTATTAAATAAAGGTGCGTTTTATCCTGGATTCTTTTAAGATCTATAATGGGGACTATTAATATAAACAAAGTTATAAGGACATAACCGCGGTTATAAAAGAGAAACATTATTTCTGGACGGAGTCGATATTATTGGTATACGGCCCTTCGGGGTAACATTTTTTTTCTACAGGAGAAACGATTTGGACTCCAAATCACTGACCGTTTTGAGTGGTCAGTCACGTGGCAATTAAAACATATTTCTTAAAATTCCTTGAGGATCATTTTAAGGGTTTTTGGCTTGGCTCCATTTCAGCTGCGATGCTATCTGTGCACCACTAGGGGGAAGTATTTAGGGGCTAGATGGAGAAGGCTATACATGACGATTGTACTTTATATAAACACCTTTTGTATCCTCTCTGGCGAGACTGAAAACTAATGTAGGTAGCGGATTCAAAGAGAGTTTGACTGAGGAAGTCCGTAAATACCGGCATTTACATAATTCCTCGCAATGGGAGTATAAAGATTCCCAGATGGCTGCAAAGTAAATACTGTAGTGCTAGTGAGATCTGCGCATCCCGGCATACTCGCGGGCCGTGTATACAGCCCTTGTGTATAATCGGTCTTATTGTAAATACTCTTCTTGTAATTACCGATTGTGGCATGTATGGTTGTCTTATGTGGACGCAGTGTGATCCTCGCGTGTCTTTAGCATTGTGTAAATTACCCACCATGTGTGTAACTGATGGTCCACCATCTGACCTCCCTGTGTTTCCTCTGTGTGTAGAGATGGATGTATGTGCTTGTCAAGAAATTAATAAAGGAATCCGCCCTTATTTTTACATAAATAGAACGAATTGCTGGGCATAGCAATGGCATTAGAAAGTGAGAAGCTACTGTAGAACCAGCCCTAATAGCAGAACTGAAGAAAGTATTTTTGAATGTACTTCTGGCAGCCCAGGCCAGCCTGGAAGACCTGCCGGCAACGTGGGAGAAGCAGCGGTACATCTCACGCGAAGACAGCAAGGGATGTGAAGCTTGTCTGCTGGTGCTGCGGGAGAAAAGGGCACAGGGCACGGTACTGCCCGGAAACCTGCATCAGAGCTTCCAGCAAACGGGCAAAGAACCACAGGGTGAAGAAGGTGCCACTCCGTTCTGTGGAGGAGCCTTGGATCCATGCAGCGCACGCTGGAGCCTGCCCACCGGACCCCCGTCCTGGCACATTGCACCCTGAAGCTGTTCCCGTCAAGCCACTGGACTCACGTCGGAAACAGTGACGTCATCGAGTGAGGAAGGCTAGCTCTTCAGCAGACTCTGGCTGCTCACCGGCCATCGAGTGCACCCCGCTCGTCAGCAGCGAGGGGCCACAGCGTGACCCGAGCTGCGAGCAAGACCAGCAGAGGCACTGGGCAGAGGCTGTTCTGCATGGGTGTGAGGAGGCGTGCTGCAGCTGGGAGGCCCAGCTAGTTCAACAGCGCCATGAGCTGAACGAATGGCGGGGCGGGACCATCAGGACCAGGAGGGGCTGCGGGAGTCCGCGGAGCAGGAGCGACAGGAGCTGGAGCGGTTGAGTGGTGAGCTGTCCAGCTGGGAGCAGGAATGTGACTGGCAGGCGTGTCTGGTCGAGGCAGCAGAGGTGGCATTCCGAGGCCGCGAGGCAGTAGAGGTGGCATTCCGAGGCAGCGGAGGTGGCATTCCGAGGCCGTGAGGCAGTGGAGGTAGCATTCTGAGGCCGCGGAGGTGGCATTCCGAGGCCACGAGGGTGGCATTCTGAGGCCATGAGGCATCGGAGGTGGCATTCTGAGGCCACGAGGCAGCGCTGCTCGGCCGAGAGGAGCCATATTGTGATTTGGAAGCCCAGCTGGCCTAGAAGCACCGCAAGCTGTAGGAGGCTGAGGCCACGTTGTGGGAACGCAAGGAGGCGTGCCTCACCCTGGAGGCCCAGCTCACAAAGAACCTCCACAAACGGCGGGAGGACAGCATTAAGAGTGGGTGGCAAAATGTCTCCATGA
The DNA here is from genome assembly GCA_026777985.1 of Mormyrops attenuatus. Classification (NCBI taxonomy): domain Eukaryota; kingdom Metazoa; phylum Chordata; class Actinopteri; order Osteoglossiformes; family Mormyridae; genus Mormyrops; species Mormyrops attenuatus. The sequence goes on along the minus strand of JAODKC010000137.1, from coordinate 19,299,053 downwards.
CATTTCAATGTTGCTGGCAAGTGACTGTGTTCAGCAAGTACTATCTATAATGTAACCATTAAAATCATATTATCATATATCACACAGCTGTAATAAGGTAACATTTGACTGAGGTAGCCATATTTAGTAAAACTTGCATATATTGCAGATGCCTGGCCTTTCTGCTTCTGGTAGCAAATCTTCTAGAACTTTGAGAGGGAGTGACCAACAGCATGTGATTCAATATAAAACCAGCTTTTGCTGCCTTCCTGAATACAATCTTGATATTGTCAGGCAAACAACACTGCATATTAGGACATATTTTAACAAGGCAAGAAGTACAATGGCTCAGAGAGTGCATGCAAATAGAGCTGTATCTGTACAAAATCTTATCGACTCACGCCACTAAGTCTGTACAATATGCATTGTTCACATTTTACACTTGTGGGATCAGCAAATTAAGCACTGGAGGAAGTTCAGAGAGGTTTGCATTATGGGAATTTTATCTTGTAGTTCAGTGATTACATTAAAATGACAAGGCTACCTTTCAAAAGTCATGTATGTAGTATTATGTAATCAACACTGAATGTAACATTATACTCTATATAAGTGATATTCAGCACTCTGGTAAAATGTTTTTCAAAGTAACATTAATCTTCACTATTAAATATTGATCTACTGTAGAAGTCAGTAAAATAATTTAACTTACCAATGGCACTTTCTTAATCAGGATTGTTGAATGCTGAGCTGAAGTTGATGAACAGCATCCTCACGTGGGTGTTTCGGTGTTCCAGGTGTGACAGGGACAGGTGAAGTGCAAGTGAGATTGCATCGTCTGTTGATCTGTTCGTGCGGTACGCGAACTGCAGTGGATCTAGCGTGGGGGGGAGCTGGCTCTTGATGTGGCTCAGGACTAGTCGCTCAAAGCACTTCATGGCGATTGGAGTAAGTGCTACTGAGCGGTAGTCGTTGAGCTTGGAGACGGTGGCCTTCTTTGGAATAGGTCTGACGGTGGTGGCCTTGAAGCACTGCGGGACGACAGCTTGCCTCAGGGAGGTGTTGAAAATGTCCACGACCATCGGACCAGGTGACTTTCTTCCATTTCTCCAAGGTCCGATTCCGAGGCTTGCATGCCCATTGTAAGGGATCTCTGTGGTGAACAGCATGGGCAGGCTGACTGGCCCACACGGGCACGGTGAATGGCCTGCAGCTGTGTAGTCCAATGTGTAACCGGTCCATGCCCTGTGTGCCATGATCATCATCAAAATTATCTGCCATTTGTGCCACAGTAGCCCTTCTGTTGGATTGAAACAGATGCTATAATCTTCATTCACATCCCTCATTGACGATCCCTGGCTGCCCAGCACGCTCTTGGTAGATCATTGTTTTTCTCTTCTCAGTAGATACCACGGCTGACCATGAGCACCCCACAACCCTTCTGCTTTGGAGATGCTCTGACCCAGTCATCTGGCCATAATGATCTGGCCCAGTGTCAGAGTCAAAGATCGTTATCCTTGCCCACTTCTTCTGCATTCAACATGTAGACTACAAGTACCCAATGTCAGCTTTCTGTCTAATATATCCCAGACCATGACACGCACTGTTTTTACTAGATAGTCAACATTATTCGCTTCACATGGGGAGTGGCAATAAAATTCTTGCTATTTGGTGTATGTACTTTATGCATTTCTGTGCCACATATGGTTATATAAAGCCACTATTTTCTTTGTATTATTTGAGGAGGAAATTTGACAGTCTGCAGGTGATCAGCACAATTAAATGCTCATGGGCTGTAATCTGTACAGTTGCATTGTTTCAATGCGTCTGTTTGTACACAGAAATTCATCATCCCAGCTTATCAGCGGCGTGTTGTTTACTATGAGTCAAATTAAAAGACTGGATTCGTCGCTGAGTGTGAAAACAATCAGAAGCGGACCGTTCCCATGGCAACTCTACCACGTGCGTCCTCAGCCCTCTGAGTCACGTTAACCTCAACACAGATCGGCATCAGCCTGGTCTTCGATAAAACAGTGTGTGATGATATCCCAGGGACCGTCTCAATTTTCCAGACCCACAGTGACACTTTTACAATGAAACAACAGTCAGGCATGAAGATGTTCTTCTTCAACCTGAACAACCATCCAACATTTCGTTGTACTCCGCTTACTCTGTGGAGGTTTCTGTAGAAGCTAGCACTGGGATCTGTGTTTATAATATATTTATTAAAGACATTATCACCTTCCAGCCTCCTGGGGGGAGTGAGGGACACCGTATAGTTAGTGATATACCAGAAAGTCTTGGGACGCTTTGCTTAATTCCGTAAAAATGTTACAAATTTTTTGGTTTCATAACAAAATTCCATTGACATGCAATATTTGACATACCTGCAGATATCGTCTACATAGACATTTTCTTTTGATTGTTTCTTTCTTTTTGAATGATTCATCCAATTCTGTCATTTTCCTATCAATTGCAACTGTAACTGGCTCCCAAAGGGATACTAAACCAAATGCTGTGTTTTATGTTATTGCAAAGGTTTTACTGATTAAAAACACCTAATGCAACCGCTTGTCAATTAACATTTTCAATCGGAATAGCTCTTTTACAACTATAATTTGGGTTTTAGTGTATTACTTCTTGAAATGAATGTTTACTTAAAACCACTGGTTGTTTCTAATCTGATACATATTTTTGTGAACATATGAATAGAGTAATGATTTTTGTTAAATACATTCGCAGTATCTTTACTGAGTGTCCACTGTAGATCAGAGCTCATGGTCGAACAGAAGCTGACATATCTGGGTTCCCACCTACCTGCGTAGTCTTAAAATGATTTCTCTTTTCATATAGCTAGTCTATACGTTGTGTATGTTGATCTTCATAGTGTATGTGGGTACATGCTGACTCCCTAGGGGGGGTCAGCATTTCTCCCCCCAAGTCTCTTGCTGCTTTTCTATTATCTTAACGAGTATAATTTGGCAGGACAGTGTGAAATCGTTCCGAGCTGCTCATGTCCTCAGATCGTGCACTTGTGCTTACGGTATAACGCACTAAACACGCGTCAGTGGTTTTTATGTACGCAGCTGTCTTATCTTACATTTCTTGCGTACACAAGTTTAGCTTGCAGCTAAGTGCTAGGAGCTTTGTGTCCTGGGAAGCTTATCAGTAATAACCTCGCAATTCTTCTCAGAAGGCAACTTCTCATCATTCACAAAATAAATCTGATTCTTGCAGGGAAATCATTCAAGTAAAGTGCACCTCTACTTTTTAACAGGGTGCTGCAGGGTGTGGATATGAAAGATCTGTAACTATGATCAAACGGGAAAGTTAGTTCAAGTCCAAGAAAGGACCTTCCTTAACTGAATGCCAATTAACTGGAATTACTTAAAATGAATACCCAGCAGTAAACTAGAACAGTGGTCACTGCCAGCTAGTGTTTAGGCAAACCGTTTTTACAGTGGGAACCGTAAGCAAAAATTGAGGTGTACAGAAGTGGTAGAATAATCAGTAAATGTTTCCAAAATGCTTCATTTTCCAGCTGGAATCAATTTGAGACTGAAAAAGTTCCCATCAGTAATTTCAGATGCTCTTGTTTAATCCGTCAGACTATTGTAGCCTTTACAAAAGCCAGTGTATAAGAATGTTGGTATTATACCCTCTTTCTGTGAATCGTGTGCTTTTTTGCCATATGGCAACATTAACCGCCACCCAAATCTTAAAGCTTGGGGCAGGGTCAGCTGGTATCCAGGGGTTCTGCAGCGGTTGGAGCTAAGGGCCCTGCTGAAGGATCCAGAGGCGATAGGACTGCTCTGCCAGCTGTGAGATTCAAACCCAGACCCTTCCAGACACAGGTATTCGACCCACTGAGCTATTAAGCAATAAGGTACTTTAAGGAGACACTTGACTTTCAGGCATACAAAACAGTGGCATGTTACCTGTTGGTTGGTTGAAGTCATTCAGCTGGGTGGCAGGGTGTTGTTACCACTGCCTGTGAGGGTGTTTTGAGGGAGAGTAAATGTTGGGTTTTGGTCGGCATGGTGCCTGCAGATGACTGGATGTGGCTTGTTAGGGGTATATAATGGGTCAGCTGGATAGATTACTAGATGACATGTATAGCAGGGGAAGCACCTTAACCTGGATAGTGGTCTTCAGTTGTGATTTGTGGCTGCTTTTTAGTTTTAGGGGTTTTTAATGTCTTTCTCAGAGGCCTCATCCAGGTTTGGGTAATGAAGGCTGTTTGTGTGTTTGAAACTCGCTGTTATTTTTTCTGGCTAGATTCTGGTCAACCTTTGCCCAATAACCTGCCACACTAGATCATTTACTCATTGTTGTTAAAGAGTGCTTATAATTGATCCGAATGCCAACTTGATGAAAAGTCAATAAAAATGGGTGTTAATGGTCTTTGTGCCGCAGTTATTAAAATATAGTTTTGGGGATTTCAAATGTATAACATCTCAATGGAAGCAAACAATATCATCGAAATGAAATCAGACAGGTGGGAGAAAAATGTTTATATAACACAACTGTATATTACTACAAGTAAATAAATACACTGCAAAACAACTTAACTATTTAAAAATCCTGTATCTTGGTTACAGTTGGTATATGGAAAAAAAATATTAAAGCATCTACATCCAGTGAGTGACATGCAGTGAATGCATGTCAAATTCATATGTGAACATATGAATAGAGTAATGATTTTTGTTAAATACATTCGCAGTATCTTTACTGAGTGTCCACTGTAGATCAAAGCTCATGGTCGAACAGAAGCTGACATATCTGGGTTCCCACCTACCTGCGTAGTCTTAAAATGATTTGCAGTAAATGCAGCAAATGTTTGCCATTTAACCTGTCAACAATATTTTCTGACTGTTAATCATTGATGGTTTAATCCATAGCAGTGGCCTAACACCTACCTGGTTGTGGATTTAATTCCCACCATTGATTACACATACTGTAGACTTCCTCCCACAGCCTAAACGCATGCAGGTAGGGGTCCTGCATTGCCCACTGGGTGCTTGGAGATACACCAGCTTTCCATCCCATCCAGGGCCTTTCTGTCTGTGCTTTCTGGGATACGCTGCAGGCCTTCTATACAGAGGGTGCATGGATGGAGGTTAATCATTGCCTCATACTGATCTATGTGCAGGTGTAACAGAAATGGCTAACTGTCTGTTAGGTGGAGGTTTTCTGAGTAATCAAATATGTAAGCCTGAGTAAAAAAACTGCCATCTCAACTGGCTACCGGATAGATGCTGAGGCCGGAGAAGCAAGACACATACTGGCTTGATGGGGTACACTGAGCAAGGACACTAGCCCATAAACTAACGTAGTAATCTTATGGTACACACACAAGGTGTGCAGGGAAAATAATGACATTTTACTTGTTTTCTAATACATGTACCAAAAGCCCTAAGATGTTACCCCTATACCCAGTAAGATACACCACTCCATGTTCCATAAACGCTTTTAATGTTGCCCTTCTGGTTACTGAATAGCATAATCAAGTTTTTGCTGTACTGGGAGATGCTGTGTAACTCTTGTTCCAGTGCTGTTTGCACTTGTGCCTGGGCATTCACTGGAAGCTCAGCCTAGCTGCACTTACGCCTTGACAGTAATGAGCCATTCGCCTTACTTGTACGTTGCTCTGGACAAAAGTGTCTGCTAAATACTCACGACCCTAAAGCCAGTCCACATTTCTCTTTTCTAATCTGTGGTGGATATAAAAAATCGATTCCAATCCAATGTCTGCCAAGAGCTCTCTATTATGCGCGTGGCAGTTATGTTCAAAGAGCATGACGATTTCACTTCTCAGCTCTGCGGGTCCTGTGCTGTCAAACCGCACCGGCTCTGCAGTTCACGCCCATTTTAAATACGCTACCAGCGTTTTGCATGCTTTTTTATCGGACGGTACTTCAGTGTTAGCTTGGACTCCAGAAAGAAGGGCTTCCATCATCAACCCTTGTCCGCACTCCGAAGCCGCGGGTGTGTCCTGGGCGGGGATCTTATCACCTAGCTGGGTCAACAGACAGGAGTAGGAGACAACGAGATCGCCCCAGCTTGCTTCCAGCCCGGGACATCCGCAATACGACGAATCCATTCCCATTTAAAATACAGGGGGGATAATCACGTGCAGCTTACAAAACGTCTTATATAAAAGCGTAATAGAGAAACAGCTTTCAGATACTGGCTTGCCTGAACTTAATGTTCCCTTAGGGTGCTGTATGGCTAATGACTTTTAGAGGGAAGTTGGGTAATAGTACATGAGTGGTTTATAATTCATCGACACGTCTGAGTAGCCGTCGCTACCTCACTGCTTATCACAATAAACAGTTTATTATTACCTTTTCACATCGCGTCATCGAGCAGCACATTCCATTCAGCTAAGTAACCGTGGTTGCTACCGATTTAAAACGACATTGAAAAATGACATTGAAAAACATACTAGTGAAACAGTTTACACGCTTCGTTTTTGTTTTGTTGTTTTTTTAAATCGCCATTCATAGAATCATACTGGTTTGCTATTTCATAATACCTACAAATTATTTATATATTAAGCTTTGCTGAGGAAACAATACCGACTGTCTGAATAATCGGATAATTGGTTCGGTTCATTATTTCATTCCTGCTGAAATGCTCTGATCCTCCTCTAGGGGGACTCAACAGCAGAGACCTTGAGATGTAGATCTGAGACTCCACCCCACTCAGACGAAGGGTATTTCAGCTGGTATTTCAGCTGGTATTTCAAGGTTTGAGACAGTTCAGAGACTCCTTCGAACTGAATCACAGGAGCCCACAAGGAGACTAATAAGCACCGCTGTGTGATCTGAACATCATCATCATGAGCACAGAAAAGTCAGGCGACCCTGCAGACATGACCAAGGCTGGAGACGTTAAGACTGGGGAAGAACGGCCCAAGTGGGACAATAAGATCCAGTACCTGCTCACTTGTATCGGATTTGCTGTGGGGCTGGGCAATGTTTGGAGGTTTCCTTACCTGTGCCAAGTCTATGGAGGAGGTGAGTGGGCTGATTATTCCCCATAATGCACTCTGCACAGAAAGCAAGTCAAATGCTGCTAGAATTACAAACTCCCATCCAAACTGTGTCTCTTATTTTTTTTAAGGAAGATAAAAACATCAAATATAGATCTCAGCAGATTTTGAAATGCAGGTTCTGGATTTATATTTTGAGGGAAAGCAAGAAAAATTCCCAGTAAAATTCAATGTGTCTCATAACTAAACAGCTGCCTAATTTACTACAGTTAATACAAAAACCAATTAAATCGCTTGACCAGTTGATTATCATTTCATGTAAATATATTTTTAAAAGATTTCATAGCAGTAGATTAACAGTTTGTCAGGTAAAATATTTGTGTCTTCTTTACTAAATTATACCTTGGTATCAATAAAGCAAGTCTATATATGAGAAAAGAGCAACATCAGACCATAAACTATTAAAGCACACCAGCACATTTACAATATTTTTTATGCTTGGAAAAAGGAAAAAAAATGTATAATCTTACATTTGAATGTAGCAAACTTTGGGCTGTCAAGATCAAAGACCTTGCTGGTTTTGTGGTTTATTTTGGCTTAAAGCCTGCCGGACGCCAGCTCCTTGCTATACTTTATATACCGTGGGGGTTCTGAATTTAATGAAGCTCGGTAATGATTTGTAACCCTGACAGTCAACACTGATGGCAAAATCTGGAAGCTTGTGTTGATTTTAGTTTCTGTCCTCATTGCACATGTATTGTATAATACACATATAACATTATGTTATTAAAAAGTACTTTGCAAAATACATTAAAAGTAAATCACCAAATCTGTGCAGACAAATACATCTGACTGATACCTATGTAAATTCAAACCTAGCAGGGGAATACAGTGCAGATGATGCATGAACAGCCTAGACTGATGCATGCAGTGGCCTGTGCATGTTGTTCACACATGCAGCAGAGCATGGCCTATTCATGGCTTGAGGGGGGCAGAGGTGAGAATCAATGAGCCGAATCATATGGCCTTTTAGGTTAGTGACTGAAGTGTCCACCCACAGACATATGGCGAAGTGTAAAACAGACAAGCCTGATGTAGTCCTGAAAAATTCAGATGTGCAGGTCAACAGGGCAAGCAGGTGCACCGAAACAAATTAAATCAAAATAAAATAAATGGAGCATATTTTATGAGTAAAGCCTTTAATGAAATCTAAATATATGCGCATTGAGGCAAAATCACACCGGAGTAAAGTCAGCAGTGTGTTCGATATTCGCTAGACATTCAGAGATCTTCCCTCTATTTTCTCTAATTAAACCATAACAAGATCTAGCAATCTCCACATTCACAGAATCGAGTATGTTTGTGAAATTACATGAACACCTTGGTCATTCAATTGCTACCGCCAATAAATTGTGAAAATGCAAAACACTCCAGTCCCTCTTCGGAATTCACACGCTCGCTTCTCGTTTGACGGTCGGCGACTTTTCAAAATAAAATTCCCGAATGGAATACCATAAAATAATGTCTTTTAGCTTGTAATCAAACGACATGTGAAATCTATGTATATCATGCACTTTGACACTTGTGAAACCTGTAAATAATTTGTGAAATTAACTTATACCCCTTATTTCCTTTGGTTTCTATGGAGGTGGAACATACAGCAACCTATTACTCCAAAACCAAAGACTCATCACCTCGATATCAGCTTGGGGTCAATCGTTATTAGACAATCGTTATTAAAATGTTCCGCGCAATCAAAACAGAAGGAATAATCTGTTCCCTAAATACCGTGAAAAATGCGGACAACTGACAGGACACGAACATACAATTCTTTTTTATCTAAAAGGCGTGTCCGGGACTGAGATAACATTGACAGCTGAGCGGAGTGGAGAAAGAAACGCTTCAGCAATATTCAGAGGTTTTCCGTTATAAACACCCTCAGCAACACATTTGTTTAAAATGATAGGAGAATGTATCTGCAATCTCAGTAACGTGACCGAAACGTGACAGTAACACCATGTGGTACACGCGGCTCCCCTTGCAGGCGCCTTCCTGATCCCTTACCTGATCGCGCTGGTCTTCGAAGGACTTCCCCTTCTCCACCTGGAGCTGGCCATAGGACAGCGGCTCCGCACGGGGAGCATTGGGGTCTGGTACTCTATCTCCCCCTACCTCGGAGGCGTAGGTACGCCGACTCAACCATCGTATCACAAATTTCTTATATTCCGGTATACGTATTGTATAATACATATATAATGTTATTAATATTATTCCCACAACCCTGACCAGGATGTCTTGTTGGATATGTCAGTTCTGATTCATAGTTCAAATATATAAATTACTCATAGTGCACTGTCAGAAAAAAAAGCGTACAGCCCTGGTAGTTTTGTTCCCCAAGGTACAAACAACAATAATGTACCCCAATGGTTCCTCAGAGTCCATTTCTGTACCTTAAAAGGTACATCTACTTACAGCTAGGGTACAACTGGCAGACCCTTGAGGGTTCTGCGCCAGTGACAAGTAATTGTACCCTGAAAGGTACAAATTGGTACTTTTTTCTGACAGTGTGTGTGTGTACATATGTGCCTGTGATGGATTTCCCATCCAGTGTGTACTCCAGCCTTGTGCCTTGTGCTGCCAGTGAGAGGCTTCAGGCGGCAGATTGTATGCAATGTTACTGTATAGGGTGGTCTGCTTGTACCTTGTGCTACCAGTGTGAGACTTCATGCTGCAGCTTGTATGCACTGTTACTGTATAGGGTGGTCTGGTAGTGCGTTATGCTGCCAGTGAGCGGCTTCTGGCTGCAGCTTGTATGCATTGTTACTGTATAGGGTGGTCTGCTTGGTTACATACTCCTCCGATGCTTCATGAAGCTTCATGAACTCCCCACAGGCATGGCTTCCATGATAGTGTCTTTCTTGGTGGGTCTGTTCTACAACACCATTCTGGCCTGGGTCCTGTGGTACTTCTTCAACTCCTTTCAAGACCCACTTCCGTGGAGGGACTGTCCTGTCCTAAGCAACCACACAGGTAAACCGTTCAGGGATACCAGCATACGATCAACCTCCTTTTAAGGTCATCACTCTGCCTCTTATCTCTTTATACTGAAAGCAGTCATGCATATTTAAAATTCTGCCGCCATGTTTCAGCATACGTGAAGGAATGCGAGATGAGCACACCGGTGAACTACTTCTGGTACCGGGAGACACTGAACATCACCCCCAACATCGAGACCAGCGGCTCTCTGCAGTGGTGGCTTGTGATATGTCTGGCTACAGCCTGGAGTATCGTCTACATTTGCTTTATTCGCGGTATTGAGACTATAGGCAAGGTAGGCAAGGATTCGCAGTAGTTAATATAATTTATAGACTCTGTATGATTCGACTGTGACTCAACCATGGGCACATTTAGCCTCTTTTTAGAACAATCAGTGAAGAGTTTTAAGCAGCTCTCTGATTTTCTCAGAAGTCACACCTTGCTTCCCGCGAGGTTTGTTCGCAGCCTTTGGCTCAGGAAACAGACAGTCTTGTTGTTCTGCTGTGTCTGCGCAGGCGGTGTATATCACGGCCACCTTCCCCTACCTCGTGCTCACCATCTTCCTCATCAGGGCACTGACTCTACCGGGTGCCACCACTGGTCTCCAGTACCTCTTCACGCCTCAGGTCAGTGCCGGTGTCCGAATTGCGTCAGAGGTCTCGGGATCCCCTGGTGGACGCTTGTTGATGAGAGTGGATATGGCTGCAGTAGAAGTTGTTGACCAGGGGGTATCACTGAATTGTGACCCTTAACCGAAGTTTAAGGGGGAGCCCCCAAACACGTATTTTCTCTCTTATGGGGATGCCTGGGAACCCCCACACCCCCTTCCCAACACAGCAGACCAGTCCATTTGGGTTTTCAGAGACTTCTAGCCAGGTGGCTGCCCTTTGCCGTTGAGGTTGCTCTCACCTACATATGTGTCTGTGTGTCTTGGAGAGCAAGATAGGGTAGGCAAAAAGAGAACTTTCCCTTTGGGGGGTCAATAACGTGCCACTATTATATGCAAGGAAAACAATCCTGGAATAGATTCTTAATGGGAGTTCAGTAAATATTTCATGTATAAGCGACACCTGAGAACTGGACTTCTTTCATGGCAGTGGGAAATCCTGAAGAATCCCAAAGTTTGGCTGGATGCTGCTACACAGATATTCTTCTCCCTCTCCTTGGCTTTTGGAGGGCTCATTGCCTTCTCCAGCTACAACCCTCAGAAGTAAGCCAGATCCACAGGGAAAGAAATCAAATCAGCATCTTTTCTAAACATCCATTTTAGAGGCAAAATATCCAGCCACTCAACAAAGTTTCTGGAGTTGATTCACAGACATCATTTGAGTGTTTGACTCACCTGTTGTAATATAAAAATCCGTGCTCTCAGTCATGGTTAATGCCATGTCCTGTCTTTCAGAAACAACTGTGAACGAGATGCTCTGATCGTGGGCTGTGTAAATAGTGCCACCTCCATCTATGCTTCAATTCCCATATTTGCAATTCTTGGTTTTAAGGCCAAGAGTAACTTTGAGGATTGCCTCAATGGGTGAGCTTCAACATTGTAAAGATATATAGGGTATTGTGCATTAGAGATTTTATGTAATAATAATACTACAGCTGAAGAACTAACTCGATTCTTCAGATAAGTGAAACCAAAATGAATTATCAGTAGTCAGAACATATAGTTTATTCCGAAAAGAATGCACAATACTGTTGTAGTAATTAGTGCTACATTAGTAATTTGTGCATCATATTTGCTGATGTTTCTATAAAAAGTATACTTTGTTTAAATTACTAAAGCATTGACAATAGTTTGATTTTAATTCTTTACAGGCTGTTGCCAGGAATACAGTCCCAAATGTCATTACACAAACTTAGGGTATGCTAATATAGTGGTAAAAATGTGTAACAGTCTTATATTAAGTTTGTGTCACAATAGTTAGATATTTCTTTCTCCTGAAATTCCTGATGAGGTGAATCAAGTTTATCTGAGTAACACACAGATTATGTGTACCGAACGATTTTCAGGAATGTTCTGTCCCTGACGAATGCGTTTAACATTGGAGATCAGAACATAACTCTGGAGAACTATGACAGCTGGCTTGCCCACCTGAATGAATCACATCCCCTTCAAGTAGCAGACCTTCACCTGAAAGTCTGCAATCTTCAAACTTTTCTTGACCAGGTAATTTTTCACCTGCTACAGTACTTCATCCTCAGAGAAATATAGTCAGTAAGCAAATCTCACATGAGTGGATTGTTTGAGACATTCAAATATGAGGCCGGCATTTCACATATTCACATTGATATGTCGATTTGAATAATTTTCTGTTTTTTTGAACATGGGGCCATGCCTTTGGTGCCTCTGTATGTTTGACCTGACAGTATGCGTCACTCTATATATATATATGTGCATATATGAGATTGTTGACCCTTTCTTGCCTACCCAGAGTGCCTCGGGCACCGGCTTGGCCTTCATAGTCTTCACTGAGGCAGTGATCAAGATGCCAGGCTCCCAGGTGTGGGCCGTGCTCTTCTTCATCATGCTCTTCAGCCTGGGTCTGTCCTCCATGTTTGGGAACCTGGAGGGTGTCCTCACACCCCTGCTGGACATGAAAATGGTGCCCAGGTGCATTCCTAAGGAGATCTTTACAGGTACAAGTAAAAAGTAAAATTAATGCCAGTCTGACTCTAATGCACAAAAATCAAATCTAGTGTATTTCCCATACTGACTTTGATCAGAATGGATATATTAGTATGAGCTAATTAACTAATGCTACACCCATCTGCTTACAATTCTTTCTCCCCATAGGGATGATGTGTATGGTCTCATTTGTTTTGGCCCTCATATTTACAATGGGCTCAGGAAACTATTGGCTAGAGATTTTCAATGGCTACGTCGGTTCCTTGCCTTTGCTCATCATTGCCTTCTTTGAGATCACCGCAGTGACATACATCTATGGAATTAACAAGTAAGTGTTTTTGTGTTGTCAGTGATTAGACTCTGTCAGGTTAATGTGTGTCAATGGAACTTTACATGAATACAAACAGAGCAATGACAGGTTAGAAGAGGGAAGACAGAGTTACGGAAAGAGCAACATGAGCAAGAGACAAGGTGCTGTGGGAAGGAGCAGGAACTCTGGTCATATGCTACTGCAAGGAGTCTTAACAATAATATGTAGAACTTGAGGAAGCACAACATTTCTGAAGCAAGGAAGGAGGGCTCAAAGCACACTCTAAAGCTAAGAGCGCCATCTATTGGTTCATGAAGTTTCCTTTGACCATCGCTGCCTAACACCATCTAGTGTAGAACACTTTTGGGTTAATTCCGTTGTTTATCATCAGGTTAAATCGCACAGTGATTTATGACATGTGGTAATTCTGGCATCACTAATGCCACATCAAATGAGCAAATCCAGAACATACTTCAGCTGGAAGCCTTATATTGTTTCTTCGTGGTGCTAGGTTCAGCGAAGACATCGAGTACATGACGGGTCGAAGGCCTAACCTTTACTGGCAGGCCAACTGGAGAGTTATCAGCCCCCTCATGCTGCTGGTGGTGTTCGTGGCATACGTGGTGGTCCAAGCCGAGCAACAGCCGACTTACGCTGCCTGGAACCCAAACTATGTAAGTTGGCCACAGAGGGTCACTATGCGACAGAGCAAAGGCTGTGATAGTTCTTCAATATAAAAAACTATGCAGTCTCATGCATTTATTTCACCTCATAGTAGATAAGGCAAGACAAAATACAATAAGATATGCTACCAGTCAGAAGTTTTTGCACACCACAGGTTTTTACCACTTTTCCATTTATCTCATTAACTGCAGATTTTTTATTCTTCTTAAGCACTGGAAAGCTGAGTGAACAGCTATAGACGAAAATATAAGTCAAATAAAACAAATTTTCCTTTATAACATGGAAAGAGTATGTAACAGTTCCTTAACTTTAAATGCACTAGTTAACTGTTCATCCCATGAAACAGAGCATTATTTTATGTTTCTTGTAGAGAATGCCTCAGATTTTCTCTGCCGTTATAACTTAGTATAAATGATAAATTTATTTGTTAGCACATGTTTAGTGAGCAACAAGCAAATGTAGAAAATCTCATTGTCTGCAAAAACTTTTGTCTGGTAGTGTGTACTTTATTGAAAAGAGGGAATTCTTTAAAAAGACAATACCAGTGCCAACATGTAAATATAATTCAACATGTAAATATAATTCAACATATAATAAAAATGAATTGATGCAGTGCCTTAATTTACAATTTATTAAATTAAATACAGTATTTTAGGTACTAGACTCACAAATTCCTCATCCATTCATTTTACGGTATTGTGGGATCACAAATTTCACGGGAAATATTAGGACATACGGGAGTCTATGACTATGATTTTGCACCAGCAAACTCAGTGACACTCCCGCTTTTGGGTCATTGCTCACCATTCGTTTCTTCATATGCAGGTGGACTTCCCGCTTGAGCAGGTGCTCCCGTATCCCAAATGGGTGTTTGCCATCTGCGTGCTGCTGGCCAGCGTGCCATGCCTCCCCATCCCTCTGGTGGCACTCTACAAGTTCATCCTCTTCCTGAAGAAGTGGCTGATGGGCCGGCTGGACAGTAATCCCTATGAGAACGAAGGATACATCCCAGATACACAGATTTCTGTAGTAAAAATGGAAATATAATAAGATTTTAATTCCAGGGAAGATGACTACTGGGATACAAGTTCAATGATATTTTTCTTTCCCTTTCATCTATGTGCTAAAAAGACTGAAAGCCCAAAATGTTTGATTACACACGGATGAGTATTTCCATCTATGATTAGACGTTTGCACTTTTGATGTTCATCCGGAAAACAATTGTATTTCCATAAGACAATATACACTGGTCATCTGTGGTAAGCATTAGCCACAAAATCTCACCTTTTTCAGGTTCTCTGTAAGAGGTAGGAAGGTGTTACCCATTCTACAGGTAGACGCGCTTGAATGGACTTTCGCAGATCTTTTATAGATCTTTGGCTTTGTCTTCTCTCAGCAATTGCTCATTCTAAGAGGACTCTGTGATGACAGTGATGACGGTACAGGGTACAAAATGAACATCTCAGTTTAGAGTAAGAAATCAGCCCAGCAAGGTGATGTGAATCTAAGGATCTCCGCATCGTATGTGAATAATGATATGATGGATTATTTGGTGAAGCTTGACAAAATCATGGTTTTTGCAAACAGGTTGGTGACCTACTGTTTACACAGAGGTGACATAGTTCAGGTTTGTGAGTGCAGATACCTATAGAGAACCCCTGAATGATCTTACGTAATAAAAACATGGAACTGAACAGCTACACATGTCTAAATCATTTTATATTTTTATTTCCAAGACTACATTATTCATATATTGTTTATTACAATTCAATTGACCAGCTTATTCTGCATGATACTTTTGGTCACTTACTAATTAATAATTCCGCCTTCATTTTCTTTATTTGCTGAATGTATCATTTGACATAACATTCAGGCAAATACTGAAAAACAGCTGTAAATGGCAGATGTTATGCACAAAAGGTTCAGCTTGCTTTCATTCCACCAATAAAGTTCTTGTTTGGAATTCCAGATGGTGACATCATCAAACAGGGAATGATTCCCCAAGTAAGATTTATTTCTAAGATTGTTTGACAGCATGTTTGTACTATGAATGATGTCATCGACTGAGAAATAAAATAGTTTCTGTGTTATTCATTTCTTTGTTTATCCTGCACTGCAGTGGGAATAGGGTTTTCAGTTCTGCGGTTCATGTTTTGTAGATAGAAATGGCTGATTTGATTGAAATGGTGGAACCTAAAATGGAGTTAATGCCGCCCATGTTGTCACACGCTTTTGGAACATGCTGGCTGCCTTTGTGGTCTTGTTGCCTGTTCTGCGCTTCTGGCATTTTCTACACAATGGTGCACATTTACGCACAGACGCTGTTGGGTCTTTCGGACAACTACAGCCTGAATCCCAGCCTAGAGAAACGAGTATCACCCCCACAAGGGAAACACGCTGATACACCGTGGACTGCAAGCTCAGAATCTGATGTAAAGTATTTTCTTGTTATTTGGAGTAATTTGTTTCATGGCTTCCATTACAAGGTGGGTATGTTTCAATCGTTTGTTTTATTTGTTGTTTATCTACTTTACAATGCAAATAAGGAATATTACAGTTTTTGAATGTCGTGAAAACATTTTTAATGATGTGTTAGCTTGATTAAATATACGAATGACTGTTTATAAAATATTAAATACGTTTTATTATGTTATTGGTTATCAAATGCAATGTTATGGATTTGACCTTTACATAATTGCATGACAAACATAAAGGCTTTGACGTTATTTGGTATTGGCTGAATAACATTTAGTAAATAAGAAGATAAAATGTGCTCATTGCTTTAATTAAAGAAATTGTTCTAATGGTTAATTCTTAATGGTAGTCTAGCGTAGACAGACATTTACACATTAACATAGGAACTTGATTCAATTGATATCTTGTGGTATAACTGTCTAAGAAGACTTAGCTTACAGTGTTTGGGAGGTTTGGTGACCTATGTCAGGAATGGGACTGTGCTGTGTCATATAAGATGAAAGTAAACAAATGTTTGAAAACTTAAATTGAATCTATTTAGTGAATGCTTTTTTTCAAAGTTTTTTTTTAGAAAGCCAGCTCAGACAGTCCCTAGAGCAATTTGGGGTTGAAGGCTTTGCTCAAGGTCTGAACAGTGAAGTCACTCTGCCAACCGTTGGATTTGAACCAGCAACCTTTGGAACACAATAACTGCATCCTAACCTGCAATTTAACACACCAAAACTTTTTTTTTAATGGCCTGTTGATCTAAATCACCATCATCATAATTCTACAGGATTAACGGCTTGTGGGAGGATGCAAAACTGAGCTTTTTAACGGTAGGGCAAAATATAGATATATGCATATGTATGTCAAATAAATAGATAGAAATAAAACATAACTGTTGTAATCAAATGCAAATGTAAATAAGCATCCATTTATAGTTATGTTATGGAATATCAAAAAATGATTGCCAGGTTCCACGCTGATTACAGTCATCTGTTTGTATGCGGCATTACACGGTTTATTCAGCATCACATGGGAACCGAGGGTTGAGTCTCTGCCAGGATTCCATGTGTGTGGAGTTTGCAGGTTCTCCCCTTGACATCGTGGGATTTCCTCCGGCTGCTCCGGTTTCCCCCCCACAGTCCAAAAACTTGCTGAGGCTAACTGGAATTACCAAATTGTCCATACTGTAGGTGTGCATGTGTGAGTGAATGGTGTGTGAGTGAATGGTGTGTGAGTGAATGGTGTGTGAGTGTGCCCTGCGACGGGGGGCTGGCATCCCATCCAGGGTTGTTCTCTGCCATACGCGCAAAGCATCTTGGAGAAGTTCCAGACCCCCCTGCAATCCTGAATAGGATAAGCAGTTACAGAAAATGAATGGATGGATAGATGGATGGATGGATGGATGGATGGATGGGGACAGTGCTTTGCCTTGAGCTGTTATACATAGTACCTGACACGCTGCTATCTCTCTAGCATCTGGGATGCTTCTGGAAACTGAGGCGCCGTGGAGCAGAGGAGCGGCTGCACAGACTGAGAGCAGCGACACCGGAGCCACAATGACCTGCTCCATGCCAGGTGAGTCAGCGCCAATAGAAATATCCATTCAATCACAGAGTACCCTTGACAAGCATCTACCTTTTGCATTCAATCCTACCAACATGCTGTATGTTATACTAGAGCACCAAGTGCTTGGTTAATTGCTCAGGTGATGGATGGATCGAGCACTGTAATATACCATAACATGTTCCTCACAGAATCAGTGCTCATCTACCTCAACAGTCCCAAGTTCCTGATATATGTCAGCGGAGCGTTGTCCATGTGGGTAAGTGAAGTAAGGTATTCAATAAGAGAAATCAGGACACGGATGGAAAATTTATCTTGCAATATTTAGCCTATCGATGTACTGTCTTACTAATATAGCCTACTGATCAGATTTTACCCCTCAGTGTGTCCTGAACGATTACTGAAATACAAAAACACTTGAACGATCTGACAAAACAATTTTAAATGACTTTTAATGCTATTTAACACTACAAATTTACATTTAACTACATTTAACGGCAAACCTATGAGCCCATATTATGTTGATACTCCCATAAGGCTTCCCTCACTGGCAGGGTAGAGTAAGCCACCTCCCCTTCGTCTCTCCCAAAAGGGCGACTGCATGTGGCATTTTGCCATCTCCATATTCCTAATCGAGCTGTACGGTCGCAACCTGCTCCTCACTGCTGTGTTTGGCCTGGTAGTGGCCGGCTCTGTGCTACTTCTTGGAGCGCTGATTGGTGATTGGGTCGACCGGCACCCTAGGAACAAAGGTAATGAGCCTCTCCTCGTGGGTGGGGCACAAATCAGAGACATTCAGGTGGGTAAAGGTTGTTAAAAACTATTCATAGACATAGAGGGGGTTTTGCTTTATTTTGGCAAAATTTATAATTAAGTCATTGTTGTTTATTAGAAAACATTCCTAAAATGATATGTTATAATCCTAATCTACACACACAAACACACACACACACACACACACAGGTTTGTAATTATATCTTTGTGGGGACTCTCCATTCATTTCTATGTGGAAAACTTTAATCCCAACATGATGACCTTAACCCCTACCCAGCCCTGACCTTAACCATAAGTAAGCAAATGAATTTGTTGCGGGAGGCGCTCTGTGGGTTGGAACTCAGAAAGTTGCTGGTTCAAATCCTATGGTCGACAGAGCAATCCCACCATTGAGCCCTTGGGTTGTTTTTTTTTCTGTTATAAGTCTTTTTATTGTATTTTCACATAAACAAACAAACATACAACAACCTACATCCCACCCAACCCCCTTGCACCGCAGTAATATATAATAAATAATAAATTAAAGAAAAGAAAAAGGGGGGGGGGGGAATGGTACATGCACAGCGAAGTAACATCAGCTAGATTTATATCTACTAGATGTATATTGTACACATTGTACAGAACAGTGCTTGATATTGCTGGAGGTAGATTAAACATAGAACAATATTGATAACAATAATAGCAAGAGAAGAACAAAAATAAAAAATAATAAAGTCGACGGGGAGGACTGTGAAATTGACATCATTACAATGTCACAAAAATCCATTTTTTCAACTAATGTAAGAAGAGGTTGCCAGATATAGCAACGTTTATTACTCTGTATATGATACCGAATTTCTTCAAGTATTAAATAGCAAATGACATTGTTAATCCAATGTTTAAATATAGGTGGGGATAGTCCCTTTTCAGTCCAAGTTTTAAAAGCATCATCGGTTATGCAGGGCATAAACATATTATTTCTCACCAAAGGGGTATTCTTAGACATCTGAAATAGGGAAAAGGCTCATCTAAATTGCATCCATATGTTGAGGGAGTGTCTCACAATTGGATTGGTGCAGTATGATGAGCAAGAGGTATCTCAGAAGTGGCTAATGCATGTAGGGAGACTTGTGTGCAGGATACTCTCTCATGTTGTAACCATTTGATGTTATTTTCATATCTGGAAGAGTGAATCCAATATAGTATATTTTAATGTTTAATGTTATAGTATATGTTTAATGTTAGTTACTGAGAACTGGGCAGGGAAAGCCCACCATGCAGTCAGTGTCATTGTAGCACTTCCTTACATATACGTGGGTTTTTTGTTCCAAATAAACCTAGACAAAAATTTATCTAAATTTATGAAAAAAGACTTAGATAAGAAGAAGGATACATTGAAAAACTAACAAAAACCGAGGGATGATATTCATTTTACTCTCCCCCCTAGTGACAGATGAAGAATATTCCAGCGATCCAAGTCATTCTTTAAGCCATCTAGAAGTGGAGGAAAATAGGTTTCATAGAAATCTTTAAACCTACGGGTTATCCAGATGCCTAAATGTTTAAATTTATATGTGCATATTTTAATCAAGAGGGACTGAATTATGGTCAGCTGGTCTGAAGGGTCAGTGGGCATGAGCTCCCTTTACTGCATGTTAACTTTATATCCTGATATGTTACCAAAGATGTTTAACAGCTCCAGCATTTCTGACAGACTGTTCTCTGGATCAATCATATATATTAGCATGTCGTCTGCATATAACGAAACTTTGTGTTCAATCCCAACTCTTATTATGCCTTTAATATCATTACTGTTTTGTAATGCTATTGCCAGTGGCTCTATTGCTAGAGCGAATAGAAGGGGTAATAGGGGACATCCCTGTCTGGTGCCACGTTGTACATTAAAAAAAGCTGACAGGTTATTATTTATCCGAACAGCTGCCATGGGCAAAGAACAAAGCGTCTTAATCCAATGTATGAATTTCGGGCCAAAACCAAAGCATTTCAAAGTATAAAAGAGATAATCCCACTCCGCCCGGTCAAAGGCTTTTTCAGCATCAAGTGATATCAATACTTGTGTGTCTTTGGGTTAGGGTTAGGGTTACTTTTGACTGGTACTATATACACTTTGTCTCTTCTCAATGTGTGTATGAAGACTGCAGGCCTAAAACTGGAACTCTAGCATCACTGCGCAATCAAAGAAAATGTCACCACACACAAAACGTTAACTGAATGTATAGAAACACACAAGCACAGCACACACACAGAAGAGTACGTTCTGCTCCGGACTGAACCCTGCCAACTCCCTACACCAAAGTGTGTTTTCCCATATCAGTGGCCCACGCGTCGCTGTTCATCCAGAACATATCTGTGACGGTGTCTAGCATCGTGCTCATGCTGGTCTTCTCCTACAAGCACTGGATTGAGCGGATCTGCAGTGGCTGGCTCACTGTGAGTATCCATTTCCAGTGTTTCCCATACCTTATGTCCCCAGACACCTAGTTCCATGAGGCACTGCAACCCCTTGTCCTTTTTTACCACTATGGGCTTCTTAATAGCAAAAAATGCTTTGAAACTTACATAAGCCTTTGGCATGCTTGACAGAGTGCACAACATACTATTATTTCTATAAAATATTCATGCATTTTTATTTTAAATAAATTATGATAATGCAGTTACTTAATGCACATCATGATGTTGGGAAACCCAGACTTTTTGATCTAATGTTAGACAGCTACACCCATATATTTGTTTTTATTAGAATTTGATTCATATGTTCAATTATTTGTTAGTTACATATTGCCTTTTTATCAAGTTAACTGTAAGGAATATGAACCTAAGCTAATATACATCATTTTCAAGAAGTACAGGGTATTGTTTCTTAAATCTGTTAACCAACCATGGAAACGTTTCACTAGCGTCTTGATCTATTATTGCATGCTGAGCCTCCTGCTGTTCTGTCACGTCTCCTTTTAACGTGTTTGCATCGCACGGCTCACACAAGGTGGTTTGTTATACGCTGGTGATCGTCCTGGCAGATGTGGCTAACCTCGCAAGCACGGCCTTGACCATCGCCATCCAAAGGGACTGGATTGTGGTGATCACCGGCTGTAACCGCGCACAGCTTGCTGGTGAGACCCCCCCGGTGCTCTCACACCTTCCCAGAGTATATACCGACAGCTGTGTACCATGGGGCCCTGTACATGTATGGTCAGTAATCAAGGCCTCACTCTATTGCAATCTGACAGTTTCTAACCTACTGTACGTTATTATATATTGATGGTACAGTGGCTTAATGGATGGCACTGATAACGCACATCTTAAGGGCTGGAGGTTTGAGTCTCGCACTTGCTGTGTGTATAGACTTTCTTTTCCCTCTGAGTACTCTAGGTCAGTGTTTCCCACCCTGATCCTTGGGGATGCCCAGACAGCCCACATTTTTGCTCCCTTCCAACTCCTCTCTGGGGGTCCCCAAGGACCAGCTTGGGAAACACTGCACTAGTCTCCTGCTGCAGTTCGAAAGACATGCAGTAATCGTAAATAGGCCATAGTTTATGACTGTGTAAAGTGCTCAGAGCAAGTGTTGGGACGCTTGTTTAATCCAGTAAAAATACTGCAAAGTTATTGATTTTATAACATAAATCATTGCTTTATGCATTTGTTTGCAAAAAGTATACATCACATTTGAAACAACCAGTAGCTTTAAGTAATGCATTCATTTCAATTAGCAATACATTGAAACCCAATTTACGGTCTTAAAAGAACTATTTTGAGTGCAAAAAATTCATTGACAAGGAGTAAATCAGTAGTGTCACGTCCAGAACAGGGAAGCAGGCAAAGGGAGCTGTAGAAACGAATAAAACAGGATTTATTTGGGCAAGACACACTCAAAACACAAAGTAACATTAATGACCGGACTGGGCAAAACATACCTAACATAGACTTAACCCGGGTGTTCACTTAAAATTGACCACGGAATTTAAAAAATTGTGTTCATCATTATGTGGTATAATCAATGACCTTACCCTAAAATGCACAAAGTCATAACATCCAAGGTCAGTCTCAAAATCGGGTCAAAAATGATACCTCAACTGGGTCCCCAGGACCCAGAAGTAAACACAAGGGTAATACATAAGACTTATGACAGCAACAAGAAACAGCTGGTAAACACGGGTAATCCACACGAGGTTAATAAGGGGGGTGGCACACGGAAGGAATGGACGAGCGGGGCAGGACAAGTAGAACCATTGCAAGCAGTAATGAGTAAAACCATTGCAATAGCATAAAACACCAAACATTACAGTTTAGTATCCCTTTGGGAGCCAGTGATTGCAATTAATAGCAAAATGGCAAGAACAGAACTGAATGAGTCAGTCAAAAAATTATGGCACAGGAATATGTCTGTGCGGAAGAATGTGAAACATTGCTGGTCAATGGACTTTTATTTTGAAACCAATGAATTTGCAACATTTTTACGGAGGTAAGCAAGCGTTCCAAAACTTTCCGTGAGCACTCTATGTCCTTAAATTGCCCTGTGATGGACCAGAATCCTGTCCAGGCTGAACCCCATCTCTTTGTTGCCTTGGTGACCACACATTGTTGCACTAGGTCCCCTGCCCCCCGCTTTCATTTGTTCCTTTTTGCTGCCACGCAGAAGTGAATGCCACCATGCGGCGGATTGATCAGGTGACCAACATCCTAGCTCCGCTCGCCGTGGGCCAGGTCATGACACTGACGTCCAACGTCATCGGCTGCGGTTTCATCCTTGGTTGGAACCTGGTGTCCCTCATCGTGGAGTTCATCTTCCTGTCAAGGGTGTATCGCATTATTCCCGCGCTGGCCATAAAGGCACGGCCGGGCGAAGCAGAGGGGCCAGGCAGGAGCTCATGTGGTGAGTGTGTGTTACGCAGCATGTGTCACCTTTAATAACAACTGGTTGGAGAGTGTCGAGAAATCATCGTGTTTCTTTATTGGTAGAATGCTCTTTCTAAAGGATTCATCAGGGCTCCATTGTTCTCCAGTATTTTCCTCATGGTAACTTTGGACTGATTTACAGTAGGGAGATCAATGATATTGTTAGAGTGCACTGCAGAATGTATCCCCCATGTTGTTGAGTGCATTATGACATGTCTCTTAGCCCTCTGATGTGACAGGAATTGTGGATGTTGGCTGAATGTAGGCAACTGCACAAATGGTGTTCTTGTTTTACTGAGCTTTCGTACTTTGGTTGGCATTTCACACTTCAGCTACCTCCGTGTCGACCCTGCAGTTTTTATTTCTGTCAATGCCTGTATCTTGTTGCGATGTCTTCCATCCCATTGATCATTAGTTTGTCTCTGCATGTAACTTACCAAAGTGGAAGGTCATGGTCAAGCGATTCTCAGATGAACAGTCCTTTGCGCTTGTTTGGTGTTGTGTTTTACAGGAAAATCCCATTGATTGTTAAATTGCCAAATGAAAAACAAACAAACAAAATAACCCATTCTGAAAATTCTCATTCCTGAATTTAGTGCAGCCACAGGTAAGTGGAGCCCCTGGAGGCCTGGAGCAGAACTGCAGAAGTGGCCTCCATTCGAAAGAAATGGGCGAATCTCCCTTATGTATCTGGTGGTTCAGGCGACTGCTGAGAACCTGGAGAGATGGCTGGAAGGCCTACTACCGCCAACCGGTCTTCCTGGCAGGCATGGGGCTGGCCTTCCTGTACACCACGGTACTCGGGTTTGACTGCATCACCACGGGTTACGCCTATACTCAGGGCATCAGCAGCTCCCTGCTGAGCCTGCTCATAGGCGTGTCTGCCGTCACGGGCCTGGCGGGCACCGTCATATTCACGCGGCTGAGAAAGGCCTGCGGCCTGCTCAACACAGGGCTCCTCTCCAGCTGCCTGCACCTCAGCTGCCTGACACTCTGCTTTGGCTCCGTTTTCGCTCCCGGTAGCCCCATGGATCTGAGCCTGCTGGGGCTTCTCATGGGGGTCAATACTTCAGCCGCTCAAACGGAAGGCCTGGGGGGCCAGGGCAAGAGGCACAGCTACCCCTTCCTGGGCAGCAACAACCAGCCTCTCCTCCCTGATCGCTCGTCCATTCACTGGACCAACAGTACTGTGCTCTTTCAGAACTTCCCCACCGGCTCTGCACCTGAATCTTTTGTCTCCATCATCCTTTTGTTCATGGGCGTCATCACAGCTCATGTTGGTAAGTGGGTCCTTCGGATTTAAGTGAAACACAACTGTTTAACATTAGGAGTAGAATTACAATAAAATGAGCATTGATAGTATTTCTTACAGATTCCTAATTTGAAATTAAGCCTTCAGCGACCTGTATTTTATGTATGCTGAAGAATTCCGTTATCCGTTATTCTGGAACTTGACAAAGATATAATTTTTCATCTTTAAACCTTAAGCGGCAGAGTAGCTTACTGGATATGTATGTATATCTGCGCGCTCTGTGATGGTCTGTTTTGAATCTGAGATGGGCTTCGGATCTCAGGGACCCAAAGAGACAACTGTTAAAACATCCAACTTGATTTTGTGATTTAATAAACTACCATATTATTAAATAGCTAATCGTGTTATTTTTTCTTATGAGACTCACTGTGATGTAGGCCTTGGGGGAGTCAAATAAAATTTGCATTTTAGAAATTTTTACACATTAGATGACAAAAATCCATGTTTTTTGAAGATTCATGTATTAGTCGTCTAACGCTCATTTTATCATTTTTGTGACCCTTGTCGCTTATCATAGAATAAGGGATCTGCCACTAGAGGCAGACTAGCTAGAATGACTGAAACTAGCCAGCCAGGAAACTAGTGAAATAATGTGTGAATCAGAAGAAGAATATGGTAATACAGTAACTCCCAAAAACCTGAAAAGCACAGCATGGAAACAGGTTGGATTTTGTCTGCATTGTTTATCAGGGGGACTCTCCCCACGATACCGGAATAGCATTGCTTTGGAAGATACTGTCAAAATACCATATACTGCAGTATAATGTATGGAAAGCATGATGTATGAAAAATTACATACTGCCTTGTCAGACAGTCTAAACTGAAGGCAGCATTTGATTGTATGGATGTCATTTGTTTGAAGTTATTTTATGCTTGTAAGCCTGTCATGCTGTCTAATGTAAATATTGGTATTTTAATTTCGTGCCACTATTTAAATTACTTTTTTGCTGCTGGCATTTCTGCTCTGCGGGTAGATAAATCAATAAAAAATTGTTATATATATATATTATTGTCTACTCATCATTTTCCTCCCTCAAGACAGCAGGCGAATGTTGCCAGGTTCACCTTTCACATTTTGCACATAATGGGCTTAGGGTACTGCAAAATGATAGGCTTGGTTTGTAGTAACTGTATAATATTTGAATTACTTCAAATGATAAAGACCTTTTAAAAGGCCTTAGTGGGACGTGATGTTTTTTGTAGTTAATTCTGGTTTGGAGGCTTCACACTCCTGAAAGCGATTGACAGCGATCGCCAGGCCATTTCTGAAGCTCACTCCCTGTGTTTGATCCACAGGTCTCTGGTCTTTTGACCTGACGGTCACACAGCTGCTTCAGGAGAGCATAAGCGAGTCAGAGCGCGGCGTGGTCAATGGAGTGCAGAGCTCTATGAACTACCTGATGGACCTTCTCCACTTCATCATGGTCATCTGCGCACCGCAGCCGCAGCACTTTGGCATCCTAGTCATCATCTCCGTGCTCTTCATCGCTGCTGGGCATGCCATGTACCTCACATACGCCCGCAAGGCCAAGAACAAGCAGCGGATTGACACAGAAAGCTGCCCGGGTCCTGCTGGCGTACTGACAGCTTCATCTCCTCCCTGCATCCACATTGTCAAGGTTCAAGGTTCAAGGTTACTTTACTGACAACAACAGCTGTGTACACATACATAGTGAGATGAGACAATAATTCTCCATGGACTGCAATACAACATACATCAATATATAATAAAATACAATGTGCAACATGGACAAAAGCAATTGCTAAACAGCGCCACAAAATAACAATATAGGACAATGGGATACTGAAGTACATTCTGTACACATATTTAAATATAACCAGCATAATGTAGAACCACTTAGCAGTACTCACCACCACTTAGATTGTGTACTATTGTACACAAAGAAAATATAGCAGGATTGGTCGAACAGCAGTTTCCTTCAGTATATCGCTGCCTGTCTGTCATGCCTCCGATCTCAGTGACGTGGAGAAAGCCCAGCGCAGGATAGATTGAAAGAAATACCTCTATCAGAAGCAACCAGACCTACTGGACTCCTGCATACTACAAGGCTGCAGGTAAGATATAGGCTGATAGTTCAACATTTCTAACGCATCCTGGGTCCTCCACAATCCAGAAACGTGTTAGCCTCTCCACCCATGGTGCATTTTAACAATGGGATCATCAGTGGTGGCATGAGGACCAAGGACTTGTAATGGAAGCTATGGATGCAGTGACGATAAGATGTCCGTTTTTGAGAAGTTCAACTAAGTATAGAAAAAACAAGAGCCGAGATTGTTACTGAGCCGACAGCTTGGAAAAACTCAGGAAATCTGCGGAGTGATATCAAGGGAACATAATGTCAGATTTTTCTTGTACTGTTGAAAGGAATATGGAAATTTGGAGCGGCGGGAATGGAAAGCAGATCTTGAATCTCTTGGTGGATGAATCAGCAAGCCGCATGCCTGGTTTCATAGCAATACAGAGGAAACAAATGTGTAACAGTACAACATGAAGTTACACGAGACACAAACAAAGCAATGTAAACCAGGAGTAAAAGTATCTCTGCATTCAGGAGATATGAACATTACAGAATAAGCTTTAACTATCCTGATTTTCTCTCGCACAGAATCGGAGTGATACTGATGTTTTATTTAAATGTTTGTGGCAGGTGCTTGAAATCTACGCTTCCCCATAGCTTAATCCACATAGCATTAGATCCGGTTGATAATGCATAAAAATAACCAAACTGGTTTGAATAGTTTGTTGTGTAACATCACGATTCATGTAGAAACCGCTTTACCTCAATACATGACAGTCTGTTTTGAAAAAGGATTCTGGATTTATTGTTTTTGAAGCTCACATTAAATGGTAGATACACTTTTGTTAATCTCATGACTAGTCATTTACACACAGGATTAGCATATTTCCGTCTGAAACGCAGACCGTAACGGTATTTTAATTGTTAGTCACAGACACATTAATATCCAGTTAAATCACCTTCACATGACATTTTCATCTGAATGTTACCTTTTTAGGGGTGATAAAATGTTCTGAAATTCATTTAGACCTTATTTCCTGCAGCATTGCATTACCTATTTCTCTATTATTCAAAATGTTTCAGCTAATGTAACATTATCTACTATGACCCAAGCTGGCTACAATTTTACTCCGAATGCAGATATAAATACATGAGTGATGTAGGTGTTTGATCATTCGTGTTGATGTGAATAGCACTGCTGTAAGTATTTTTACACATTTCATATAGTGTCTGACTTCTGGATGCCAATTTCAATATGAGCTGGTAAGGACACCAAATAAATCATGTTTTATCTGTCATTCAAAAAATATAAATCAGTAAAATAATCAGTAATGTATGGGTGTATTTCAAAACTTACAATGTTTTTTTCCTGTGAAACCTCAGGGACGCCGTAAAGAGGGGGAAATTAGGACGATTCCAAGGGCCCCTGAGTGAGAGGGCCCCTAAAAAATTTGGAGAATAATTGGATTCGTCTGGTTTGAGGGCCCAATACGATATGTTTTCAGGGGGCCAAAAATTTCTAGCAGCACCCCTGACTCTGCTAGAAGTGTCACCAGGAAAATACAAGTTACATGCCAGCAACTAGCTCAGGGGAGGGCAACCTTGTCCATAAAGGGTCACTGTGTATTTTTGCTGCAACTCCCTAATTAGGTCACTAATTAGAGGCCTGATTGGCTGAAGAGTCCTCACACCTGGGTTTGAACAGCTGACCTAAAGGTTTCCCCAAAAACCTGCATACACACTGGCCCTTTGCGGATAAGATTGCCCACCCCTGAAATAGCTTTTGCTAACACTAGCCGTTTTTTCAATGTCCACTAGGTGGCAACTGAAATCAGATTATTCAGTAAAAAAAAAAATAGATGACATCTACTTGAAAGTATCCATCCATGCATTTTCTGTAACTGCTCATTTTATTCCGGGTAGCAGGAGTTCTGGAGCCTATTATTTGCACTGAGACTGTGAAATTAATGTAGCGTTGCATCAAAATGACGTATCAAAGGATCTACAGCCCTTAAACATAAAGTTAACTAAAACAAGAGGTAGCTAAGAAATGATCACTTTGGATGAATGTAAATTAAAAGGCATATACTGTAGTCTGTGTCACTTTAATGATGAGTATGAAAAGTTCATATCTCCAAGTGTCAGCACAAGGAGGAGACGGAAGGGGATTCTCTTGAGGTGGGGGAGTCCTTAATACCCTATACCTGTATTCAAACCATTCGTATCCCCACCCCCCCTGCTCTTGGGAACAGCCTCACAGTAAAGAGAAACAAAGCCAATCTGCGAAATCCATCTTCTCCGAGCCTTATCAGCCCCCACAGTCCCCCACCCCCACCCCCGGTGAGATCTGTGCACCAGACACTCGTCTCTGCAGCGTTACTTCAGAAGATATCTTCCACACACCTGTTTAAGGCAAGCAGGATGGCTTTTGGCACTGGCTCACCTGAGCCACACTCTCTTTGATGATTTACTATGGGAGTCCTCTGGTGCTCGAACCCTGGCGCTCCTCATCAGAATGATTTCTGCATTCTTGTTCCTGCTAACACACACTCACTCCATTCCACGTGATGGATTTCCCATGCAACTTACAGGTAATTAATTAATTCCAAATTTTGAATACATTTTAAATTATTCTAAGCGTCACGTACATCATGATACAGAAGCTGCAGGCGAGAGACAGTCCAGTTGTGTGCCTATTTTAACCCTGAATGAACTTTCAAGATGAAATAATTGAATTTCTGGCAAGTGCTGAAAGCTTTCTTTTTTACTGAAGGTGAATTTCATTGAAATTAGCGACTTAGAGTAGCTAATGATGGTTATTAGAAGTTGAATGTGCATAGTGATTGAATGTGACAAATTCCAGTTGGACAAGGTACTAGTGGATATCTGTTAGCACATGATGAAGGAAATGATCATGCCAGTTTAATGTGGGCTTTGTATGGCAGCACACTAACTTCAAAGAGGCCGACCTTGCCCAGGGTGACACATTTGATTTTAGCTGCACTTTGTGACACGGGTCCCTGGCAGAAGCACAAGACAAATAAACATTTGCATATGATGTCAAGCTACCTTTGAAGCTTTCACCTTCAAGTCTCCTCATGTGCTCTCCGTGGTATGGAATGCTTTAAATGCGGTCATGCGGTAAAACGGGGCAGCGTTGAGAGAAACAGTAGAGCACGTTAGGGATGCCAGAAAGAAGGGATTAAACAAAAAACGTGATGGAGGCTTCTTTGTGAGCTCAGGAGATGCAGAGTCTGTACGGAATCTGGAGGACATTATGACCCATGGCTCTGACTGTCATGCCCCGCCCATATGACCCTCCTGTTTCCTCCCTAGGGTGGCCCTAATGAGTCCACCTGGTAATCGTTGCTATACCTTCTGTGTGAATCACTCTCGGCTGCCTCTTGTTTGTTCCTTCGTCAGTCTTGTATTAAAGTGCTTCCCAGGCTTGACGTCTAACCCTCACATTACTTGTGCCTTCCCAGGCTCCCAGCCTCCTGTTTTTTCAAATCCTCATTATCCTGTTTGTTTCTACCCTTTGTTTTCCCTTTTAATAAAACTCCGTTTGTTTCGCTTCCACTCCTGCTCCCAACTCCTTTGTCCCTCGCCTCGTGATACTGACCTTGATGCTGAGACCACCGGACCAATGGGGAAATAGGGACTGGATGCATTATCAACAGGAGAGAAATGGAGATGAGACATAAAGACACTTAGCATACTGTAATACTTCTGTAAAAGCCGGGAGAAGGGGCTGCAGTAACCAATCGCTTTGTGCTATCTGCTTCCATTTGCTCAGAGAGTCCTGTGATTCAGTCAAACACAAATGTTTCACAAGGCTTTTCTAATGTAATGGTGGATCCAGAATTCATTGGTTTGTGTGAGTCATTTCTGTGTGGTTCATGGCGATATTTAACAGAGCAACCACTGAAACTATACAGCAGCTGAGTGTTTTGCATTTCGCTGGACATGAGGCTTAATGACTTAACGTAAAACACAATGGTATTCGCAGTGATTAATAATATCTATCCAGTGCAATGTCAGAGTAATTAGCCTGCAGCTCATCCCAGAAAGTCCAGGGCACAGGGTAAAGGGTCACCCTGGACAGGATGCAAGGATATCACAGATTAAAGAGTCACAAGAGACACCAAAAAAATCCAAGATCCCAAAAATCAACGAAAATGTCCCCGGGCCAACTGGCTGCCCAGTTAGATTTAAATTTCTGATAGGATTGGTCTATAGAGGAACAGTGCTGCCTGAGATGCACAATTCAGCATCTGTGGTCTCCAAAAGGGTACAGAATGCTCCTACTCAGTCCACAGATAACACCTGGGCATATGGACGCAATGTAGGCTACCACAGATGCTGGACCACTGGCAATCAATAGAATGTTTGATTTTGAGAATCTATTTACTGCTCTGCGACACTATTTCATCCATTCGCAAGCTTTAAAAAATTGTGTTCACTCGAGGCGTTCATAAGACGCCGTTTAACGCTTAATACCAACAGGAAACTAAACTGGACCCCGAACGTAACCCGTGTAAGTCTCCACAGATCTTAACGTGTAATAGTAATGCGTTTTCAAAGCATTCATTTATGGTGAAAAAAATACGTGACAGTCAAAGTAAAACCACGACTAAAACCAGCGTCTAAATTTAAGAAACAATGTAGCGCGCGAGTCTACTGTCAGCACGTGTGGCCGATATGGTATAGAACCGTAAATCCCAAGGAAAAAGAACCGCAACAATGGAGGTATACTGCACATGTGTGTAATATAATACACCTTACAGATAATCGTACATGCAAAAAAAGGTGGGTGGAGCAGCATTGCGTGCTACACCAGCTCGTCTATCAGAAGCCACCTCCCCCGGTTAAAACACTACGAGGATGTCTGCTCCAAGTGCATGTCCATGAACGTGATGCGGGGAGATGGAGGAAGACGGGCTGCTTTGCTCGCCACAAGACGGGGTCTTGAAGAACTGGCGATGGGGCAAACAAGTGAAAGATCAAGCTCATCTGAAGCAGAGGATCCGAGATATACCGGGACTGTTAAAACAGGGACTGAATTTGCGGAAGAAAAGTGCGGAGACTGTAAGTCACCCAGTGCTATCTAATGTAGTCTGTAAAACAAGCTTCGTGTAATTTATTGCCGATCAGTAGTATGTCAAGGTAGATATATGTTATATAAGTTACCACACGTGTTCTGTCTCCGTTGTTTAATCCTCATCTTTATATTCGAAACGAACAAATGCCAGTAACCAGGTGGGAATGCATTGTTATCGCATGATTTTTAAGACTTGGGTTTTGCTGGGTATAAGTTAACTAAGTCGCCGACTCCCACAACAATACGGTAGGGTGACCTAGTGACAGTAGCCGAATATAAAACTTCGACACCTTGGTATATTTCAGAAGGTGTTTCAAAATGGTTGAATGAAAGAGGTCGACTGCGCCTTGGACAGAGTGATTCAACGTGGCGCTGGATCATATTCACGTATCAAATTTTCTATGAAAGATTGCGCACCGTGGATAGAAGGGCATAGAGGAGTTACTTTGTGTATCGTCTGAAGTCCTAAAGTGCACAGCCACTAACCCCATGGAAATGTATGGAATATATATCTATATATGCATATACGTATGTGTGTGTATGTATGTGTGTGTATATATATATTAGTGTATGTGTTGTGTTGTATGTGTGTTGGTTTACATTAAACAGCAATGTGATGCCTAGAGATACCTAAACATTTTCTTATAACAGTACGTCCATTACAAGCTCAACAAACGGGCTAAGCAAATCCACAAAGTCCAAGAAGCACTAAACTCGTATTCAGAAAAGACACGATCTAAACGCATACGTTTGCGAAACGTAATTTCAGTGAGTGGGTAACTTATTTTAAATCCGGATGCGCGTGTTTGTAATTATCGATATGCACGTCAAAGGAATGACAGCCCTGGAAAAGCTGTATTTAATTGTTATATGGGAACAGCTTATGATTAAGTTTAGTGTGGGATTACTTATTTGTTTGCTTTAAGCAGTAGGTCCCACCCAGCAAACAGCAGACTCGGTTAAATATATCGTGTGTTAACTCCTGGAGAAATCGCCTTTGAATGAGATGGCACATCCATTCATTCTCGGTCTCCTTGATCTCTGATTTATGTTTTGGCTCTTCAAAGGGAAGCGCTCTTTTTTTTGCCCTGGCATGTGAATGCGTGGTACCAACCCTTCATCTTCTAAGTAGAGACTAAGAAAACAAGAGTTTAATCAGAAGAAGATATTCAGATATCGCGCAGCATAAATACATAAATACATAGACATATAGGCATAAATACATTCAGATATAAAGGTCTTTTGAAAAAAGAATGGTAACACTTGAAATAAAGCTGTGATCTATAATACATTAAAGGTACTTTCATAATGCATTACAATGGTCTGCATAAGGATTAAAGCATTACAGCATGTTCTACTGACAGTCATAAGGCATTATAGCGTTGATTATAATGCTTCATAAGCTCCAATGAAGCGCTCATCTATAATGCGCTGTAATTGTCGGTATAAGAATTAAGAATAATTATGAAGGTATCTATAATGCGTTATAAATGAAAGCTTCACAAATTCAATTCCATTTCCTGATTTGGGTTGGAATTGATGAATGCATTCCCATAATACACGTGTTATGCATTTTTATAAATATTTATGAATGCAGTATAATGTGTTAGGAATGTATTCATATATTCTTATAGACATGGCAGTCATAGAAAGCAGTATCAAAATATTTTTGTCTGTCTGTCTGTCTGTCTGTCTGTCTGTCTGTCTGTCTGTCTGTCTGTCTGTCTGTCTGTCTGGCTGTCTAACTGACTATAAGCTTGGTATTTGCATATTGCCCTCCATGTCTTTCCATCAGTTGCCACTGGGAATATCCTCCCACAACTGAAAGACTAGTGGTTTAGGTGAATTGGTTTCTCTAAATTGCCCATTGGTGTGTGTTTCTGATGGACTGGCTTCCTATACTCCGTGCTTCCTGGGTCCTGGGATGGGCTCCAACCTCACTGTGGCCCGGCACTGGCTAAGCATTTATGGATGGCTGAATGCTTTTCCTTTTTTTAAGTAATGAAAAGACGCTCAGTACCACCTCTCCGACTCATCGGGATGCATTCAAATTGATTTAAAGTCACAGCTTATTAACGAACTGGCAAATTCTGGTGCCTTCAGTCGTTGTCACATTTTTCTTTCTTTACAGTGTATAAATGCATTAACTGTGGATGTAACATTTTATCCACAGGTAATGCAGGATTATGTGAGCCATCAAATCACCCTTAGAATAATTGTTTGAAAAAGCCATTGTGGCAATCAGACCATGTTCATTTTTGTTTAAATAAATCAGTTCTCAAATACTAAAAAACAAATACTCCTGCACATGCAGTAATGCAGAGAAACAATAATATTTTTTTTGCTGCAAAACTTCAGGGGCAGAATATTCATCCAGGTGTCATCCGATGTGTCTACAAAAATGTTACAGCCCTCAAGCTGTATGTGAATTGTCTTCTACCTCTCTGGGGGATGAAAAAGCATTGACAGCGGGTCTAACATCAACCAGGAGTGAAATATAATGAAGTTAGAAGCCACGTGTTGTTCAAGTATACACATGTTCAAGGTGAAGAGTCCGTGCTTGCTTAGGAGGCTGGATTTATGGGAGATTTAGCCTTTGGGTGATGGCTGTTCAGCATGACATGGGTACTAACACAGAGTGAGCTTTCTGGGGGTACACTACATGACTTTGCCACACCTGTGCTGAAAATACCCAGCATCATTTAGCCCTTTACAAGTCAAATGGTCAAATAGTGACTCTAGGATGCCCTTATACTGTAGTTTTTCTCGATTGCTTTGGACCATTTCGTGAAACATACTGAACATTCTCCGAACTATAAGAGTTATAAGAATATAAAATTTCTCAAAACAGTTCATGCATATAGCAGAACACTATGGTTTAGCTGCAAAGTCTCTAACTCACCCAGAACAATTAACTCATGTCTCAAAAGCAAATCATTCCACCAATGAAGCAGCCAGTGCCAAAATCAAAAGTGCAATCTCTATCGTTTTCACCATGAAAGTCAAAATGCTTAGATATATTGTCAGAACGTCAGTGTAGGTATGCTGCTGAGCTCCAAAGTTCTGAATGATAATCATTTCCCACTCTGTCGCCATCACTGACCATCAAAGTGATACTTATTCATGTCAAAGACACCATGATGCATTTTGCAGTTTTTCTCAATAGCTTTGGCACATTTCTCAAATGACAATTAACATTTGCAAAACAGTTAGTGTAATCCCCACACCATGTCACTCCGGCACAGCAGAATATCATTTCTCATTGCTTCACACAAACTTCCAAATGTTTTAGTTCATGTGTGAAACAGTCTTGTACAATTGTCATAATTTTCTGTAATTTTCAGATGCTTGCAGCTTGTTAGTCAAAATACATTATCTGCTTTCCCACTTCAGTAATTTTGCTCCCAAACCTGTATATGAAAGTGATTACCATGTTAGTCACCACATGCAAAATAGTTCACAAGACTTTCAAAACGATTAAAAAAAATATAATTTATAAATTGCAGTTATGCAGCATTCTTGTATTTTTACATTGACATTTTGTTGTCATTTTGGTGTTCTTGTATTGCAGTGTTGTTGTTTTTGTGTTATGTGCTATGTGACTTTTTTGATTGCTATTGTATTTTGTCATGAGATATAGAGAAGTTACATATGCATGTGAGTGCTTTCTCTTATCAGTGAACTTTACATACTGTAATGTAACCTTGCAATGTTGAAACTAGTATCTTTGACATGAATAAGTATCAGTTTGTCAAAGAAGAAAGATCAGTCAGTGACATTGAGAAAATGGGAAACGAGTATAATCCTGCATTGTGGAGCTCAGGAGCAGACTTACACTGACATACTGACTATATATCAAAGCATTTTGACTCTCTTGGTTAAAACTATTGTACTTTTCATTTTGGTTGTACTGACTCATTCATTGATGGAATGATTTGCTTTTGAAACAGGAGTTAATTGTTTTGAGTTAAGTCTGCAACTTAACCTTAATAATAATTGATACTTCATTGAACCCCATGGGGAAATTCTCTTTTTACACTTTCCTGAACTTGCTCTTCATAGAGTAAGTTGTCTGCGAAGGGCTGCCACCTGTAGCGGCGCCCAGGGAGCTGGGGGTCAAGGGCCTTGCTTAAGGACCCACAGACATGCTGAGGCTGGGTTTGAACCAGTGACCTTGTGGTTACATACACACAGGCTTAGCCCACTGAGATACACACTGCCCAATACATACTGCGTGCATGAATTGTTTTGAGAAATGCTCTTATAGTCTTGAGAGTATTAAGTTTGTTTCATGAAATGTGCCAAAGCACTCGAGAAAAATTGTAATATAACTCTGAATTACAGCTCATGTTTTTGAAACAAACATCGAGTGATTATTACATCGGAGGAGGATTTGAACCTGGGAAACAAATTGATTAGAGTATATGAGTACTGTAGAATATCTATATTTCTGTTGGATAATGATGTCCATTCAGTAACCAGTAAGATAAATTTGAAGACTTGGTTGTGTGCATGAGTGTCTTCAGAGCGGCCTAGTTCTGCTGTCAGCCATCCCTGATTTTGTGTCACACCCCTGTCGTGGTGGGAATTTCAGATTGAAATGAGACCTACATGCTCGCATACGCAAAAGGCAGCGAGTACTTTCAGCAGAAAGTTTTGTTGAGGAACTTCATGAATTTCAAGTAGGAGAGGGAAGCCTTCCCTGCAGGCCTGCCTGGACCCGTCTTGCTGTCTCATCAGAGGGCTGAAGCATTTTCTTTTTGTTCCAGTTACCTGCTAACTTGGAAAAACCTCATCAGATGACTTTGAGTCTGCCAGCGTTTGTCACATGAAGGCACACACCATCTCCTGAGAGTCTCGCGTGTCACCGTGCCATGAGCACAGGGTCACCAGCAGCCCATGTCGTTGGCGGTGTCATCTGACCCTGAAAGCTGGCAGATGAGTGAAAGATGAATACTGTAGTACCTGCCATATTTATTTAACTCATACATCCATGCTCATCATTTCTAAAATATTTTCAGATACATCTTATTATGCTAAATAGTTTTAAATCGTGTACTTTTTAGTGCTCTAGATGGAACTTTTATTAAGCTGCATACTAGCAGAAATAGTCCACAAAGAGCCAGGTAACCCGATAGCAGTGAAATTCTGGTCGGCGCTGCACACTTTAAGACAATAAATCCTCTCTGACAGTTGCACTAGACCTCACTTATGACCTGGCAACTTCAAACTCGCTTGACCTATGATAGGAGTGACGTTATGGGCATTCGTCTTGACAGCCCTTTCGTGCCAAGGATTCATTATCAAAATCGGCTTTTCTCGATCTTGCTCAAGAATATGGAGTTCAGTCCTGGCTCCTTCAGTTGTCCCAGACAAATGAAAATGCTTATTTCTACAATAAAATTAGGGTTGATCTCTCTTTTCTGGTCTCCTGTGTTGTTATGACTTAAATTTGTGCTATAAAACATGGGTTTGTGTCCCCGGAGTCATCGTTACATCAACGCCAATCCAGTCATCTGTCACAAGGCTGCATACCACTTGGGCGAGTCATCTGCTCCAAGCAGCATGGTATCCTGTTATATTTGGAGAAGAGAAATGCAGTTTCAGTGATAATTTGTCTCGTGTTTAACTCATTCTTTTCTTACCTTCAGCCAAACACCATTGAGGATCCAAGCCCGGCCTTGTGTAAACATAAGGTAAGCCCAGTCTGTTCTCCTTTTATTTGGGTGCGTTTGAATTAAATGGCGATCAGCAGCATACGTGTATGTTTCCGAACTCTGGAAGTGCTTCAATTTATGACTTAAAATTATTTAGAAGCAATTTTTCTTGATCATCATATATAAATGCTACACATATCAGAATGGAACTTGTTTGTCCCAACATGGAGTTATCTACCTGACTGCCTGGCCATATTAACAGGTGAATCTGCATCTGACTCGAGTGTTTTGCTGGTATTTAAATGTTATGGTGTCTGTCCACAGTAAATACCCAGTCTGTGTGCAGTGTAAACAGTGTGAGTGTGGGCGGGGGCGGGGTGACACTTTGTGCCGTGTTCGGTGCAGGGTTGTTCGGAGAGTTTGCCCTGTGCCGGGCGTGCCTTGAGGAACGCCTTCCTGTCACATGGCCCTTATCCTGTTAAAGATCGAATCCAGTTCGCCAGGATCCTGAGGTAACGCAGGTTGCGTCACTGTCCCGCGATCATCATTTTGGCTGCCCGGGCTTATTGCAGAGATGCCGCCCCTTTCTCAGGGTTTAAAGCGGTAACAGAGGAATACATTTGCAGCTGTAATGTACGTGATTTTACTTCAGTGCTGTCATTCCTTAGGTCTCATTTTTAATTCATGAAACAGAGCCTCTTTTATGTACTGTAAAGAGTGTTAGGATTTCCATATTAAATAAATGGCATATTCAGCATATTCTACAATTGTAAAATACAGTACTTAGCAGTAGGAGAAATTTTACATTGGCACCAGGCCCCCAAAATCGCATTGGCCCTGAATGGTGTCAGGCTGAGACCGCAGACCGTAGGTTTTCCCAGGTACACACGTGTGATGCAACTAAAATTTCAGTAGTTCCCAGAATTGCATGAATATACACGAATCCCGACTTTTCCCACATGTGTGGACTTGGTGCTTCCATAGATGTGGGTGGCTCATATAATGATCCAACCCGTAAAAGTAACCTGGAGCCAACACTGACTGACACACCCCCCCCCACAATTTTTGCAGGAGGAGCTATGTTGGCGTGGAGTTGGTGCAGTGGCTGGTGGATCAGAGTGCGCTGGTCCCGGGCCGGACGGCAGCAGCGTGCGTGTGGCAGGTCGTCATGGAGCTGGGCGTCCTGCTGTCCGGTGAGCTCGCCCCCTCACTCTCGTTCCGCTCCACTCAGGTGTTGGCGGCGGTTTCTTAGAGCGCTGCCTCTGTGCCGTAGCCTAAAGCAGGTTGCTGTGTTTACTTCCCGTTTCCATGGCGCGCATATAGGCACAGCAGATGTCTCTGTTATGCAGGTTCACAGTATGACAAAAGCATGGCTCTGCATGGCCGCTTCGTCTGGAACAGTTGTATGGTCGTATCTCCCTTCTGTGGCTCTGGTGTCCCGTGCATAAATCGCGATTGTTCATCACTCGGTTTTTATTAGCATGGCTGATGTTCCCTCGGCCCTTGTGTATTAGCCTTCCGTTGTGTGTGAGCTAGAACATTCTGCCAAGGATATGTGTGCTTCCTCACCCCCAAGCTGTCAGCGTGGCCTGACCCACTTCCTCCGGATCTGGGCTAGAACCAGTTATGATGATGACACTGCCAACTTTTAGCCTTTGGGCCATCGATCCTGTTTTTTTTTTTTAGTTTGGGACCAGCTATCAGACTTTCCAGGTTTTTTCACACTACAGTCGAAATCGAATGTCCAATGAGCTCCAAAGTCGAGCTGTTGAAATCACGCAGAAGATACCTGTCTTTTCAGTGGACCACAGGGTCACGTTCGAGGACTCCCACACGTACTACCAGTTCTCCTTTGAGGAGTGTGAAGCCCAGGACTGCGGCTTCCAGGATGAGAACGTGTGGCTGAGCGGGGTGAGACTGCTGCTCCAGCTGGTCCCGAGCAGCCAGCTGCAGGCTGGGGGTGCCACTGGGTAAGTAACCCGAAGTGATACACCTGTCAAACATTTTATGGGCGCCGTGGACCGGAGCTCTCATGTAGTGGCCTCTGACTTCTACTTTGCATGGTGCCTCATCCAAACAAAACAGAGATGGCTGGGCACTGCACCGGAGAGCCACGGTGACTAGTTAGGGTTGTCATCCAACAAACCTTTGAGTACTAGAAGCTCACAGAAACTTTGGTTTGGTTTGAATATGATTTACATACACAAGGAGGAAACCAGTGATGAAGACCCCAACTGGCATAAGATAGAAGGACTTTGTTTTGTCGCACGCATGCTCAAGTGAATACTAAATTTGCTGACATTTAAATGAAACACGTAGCAGAATGGCAAATTGGCAGTTGCGTGCTGATTTCGGCAAACATTTGAATATTAAGGAACTATCTCTCTCACGTTGCCCCCAGATGGGAAGTGTAAACTGTGAATCATTTAAGGTCAAACAGTAAGCGGGGACAGTAAGCACCCTGATGTGGGTTGGAATTTCTTTTTGCGCTGAGCTGAGGAATGGCTAGCTGTAAAGGGTGGAGGCGGGAGGTGGTGCAGTGCACATGGGCGTAGTTTCTGTGAGCCTTCATGTTAGGAAAACAGACTCACAGCACAGGGATACCAGTCCATCGCAGCGCGCACCCGCACACACACACACACACACACACACACACACACACACACACACACACACACACAGAGTGAGGGAGAGTCGGTGATTTTGGGAAACCAATGAATGTGACTGCATTTTCTTAGGCTTCGGGAGACCCATGAAAAACTCAGGGAGAGCAGACAAACTCCACCCAGATCCATGGCAGGAACAATATCCCCACCTATGTCAGTGCCAGTCTCTAGCACTACGCACTAAGCAGTATACACTAAGCAGTATACACTAAGCAGTATACACTAAGCTACTCTGCTGTTTATTTGGATCGGACATTATGTTGAAATGTAAGACCTCAGACAACTTGAAAGGAAATTAACAACTGATGAGAAATCTGCTTTCTGTCATACGTTTTATAAATGTCCTAATTCATTCAGTATTATATTTGTAATACTGTGCAATAGTCTTTTATATATAGTAAAAAATGTATGTTAGGGGGCTAGATCACGTAGAACTTAAAGTATCACATAAAATATCACCTAGAGTTAACATATCACATAAAAATACTGGCTTTACTCAAAATGCTGTGTTAAATAGCATTTGTTGCAGTTCGAACTTATCTTGGTTGTGCTACATAATTGCTGTTTCTAACAATTTTGTCACCATTTAAGTATTATTTCATTAGTTCAGGCTATAGCATGTGGTATTGCCATGTTGTAAATGTGGGACTCATTGGGGGGAGGGGGGCACATCTCACCCAATACTCAAAACAATAGTGTTTGTCCCACGCAATATTTTCCAGGATTTTGCTTTTAAAAATATAAATAATTTTGTTGGGAGAACTCAGCTCTTGTCCATCCTACTGACCAAGGAGAATACGAGGTATGTGTGTATTTGTCTTCTGATTGTCCTCTTCCATGCAAATACACCAAGGTTAATGTAGTTGCAGTACTGTTGTCAACCATCAGGTGTCAGTATGACTGAGCAGATGAACGGCTCACTGTGGTTTGGTCAGTCTTGCAGTCCCTTTGTTGATGTTGTAATCTTTGTTGATGATGATGTGATGTTTTGTTTCTAAGAATATTTTATATGTTTAGTTATAATGCAAGTGTGATTAAGCATCTTTGTACAGAGACAAGTTATAATAAAAAAATTTTATGTTTGATCAGTGATCTTTGGCGTGCACCCCAGGCGTTCAGTAGTGCTGCGCCCCAGGCGTTCAGTAGTGCTGCATTCCATGCGTTCAGCAGTGCTGCATTCCATGCGTTCAGTAGTGCTGCGCTCCAGGCATTCAGTAGTCTTGCATTCTCTTCCCCTGCCTTTGAAAATAGATCAGCAGGAGTATATGACCCCACACCTCTCCTCTTTCCTTAGTCTTAGAGCGGAAACCCTGGTTTGTGCGTGACAGAGTTCACTCGGAGAGTAAAGGAGTTACTATGAGTTAGCTATGAGTTTCAGGCAGACTCAAGAGAGGCAGCCTGTGGTGATGCCAGTGTATTATACAGACCTGAACAAACTGTGATCTTGATGTTTCTGAAAGATACATAAACCTAAAAACAAGTATTTTTAAGTGCAAATTTATTATTATTTTATCTTGAGCTAACTGTTGGTCTAAATATATATATATATGGTGGTTATGAAATGGGACTTGAAGGTTTATTCTTTCTACTTTTTAAAATGAATCTCTGGTGTAAATGGTAAAATAATGGGTTTCTTGACGTTTGGGGGGAACTTCCATTATGAAGGTACAAACACAAGTGCAGGATATCCAGGGTCCAGATCGGTCCTGTGCGGCAGATGGGTGCTGGATGACCTGCATATCTATGTTCCCTGTGTTCTCCCCTTCTAGACCTGAGGACAAAGTCCCGGAGTGGGAGGAGCTTCCTAGCAGGAGCCTACAGATGGAAGCTTTGGAGCGGCTCACTTCCACGGTATCGGTACTCCTGGGATGTTGTGGGGGGGGGCTGGGCACAGGGGGAGTCTGTGACGTGTTTAAAATTCGGAGATCTACCCGTTTGACTGAGGTGGGGTTACCCTTCACGCTGAAGCGCCACGGGACATTAATTATGGAAAAGCTAACCTTCATTAGGCATTTCGGAAATTACACGCTTGGAGAGTTTAAGTACGCAGTTCTGGGTCATAGGTCACGCGTGTCTTACTAAGAAGATCACACGGATGTGTGTGTGTATGTATTTCACATCCACCGTGAAGGAGCACTGCAGAACAAGCAGTTGCCTTTTTCCATGCTCACCTTATAGCATTATCTGACTATACAGCACGTTGTCTGTGATCTTGCTTAAGAGACAGACTTTAAATTGCTGCAGATTCCATCCCTGCATGTGTGCACGGATGCCGTCGTTGTTAAATGCTTCCCTTTCTGTTTTCACTCAGGGCAGGTTTCCGGTCTAATTAGCTTTGTGCTGATGCGTACATCTTTGCCAGCGATGGATTCTCTTAATACTTACCTCCTACGCATATAGCTGTCTCACAGCACATACGCCTTGTTTATGCCCCGCTCTCCTATCCAGATCTTCCACTGTCCTTGCATTGAACAGATTCATCCCCTTTGCCATTTGTGGGTTGGTCTATTGAGTGGCCTATATGAAATCCACCTTAAGCTGAGAGAATTAAACCCATATCTTGTGGAAAGATGATGGCAGTTTCCTGTGGAACGTCCAAGATCCAGTTCATGTAATTGCCTACTGAGTGACATTCTGTTTGTTCATGACCTGTCTGTCTTGAGGAGTTTGTAGATTTTGAGTTGGGTTAATGTAATTGTAGGACGCGGTTTACGGTCACTTTGGCCGGATGGTTGGTTATAGCTAGCCTCAGAACCCTTAACTGTGCCAGAGTTATGTCCCTCAGTAGAGCTCACCCTTCAGCCAGAGTAGACCACATGCATTGCTGTGTAAATCACAGATTTATCACCGTACGCTCGTTGGGAACTCTGCGGACTCAGCGCTAATCGCACGCTCCCTCTCGCTGTAAAGTCACAGCTGTTCACACTAGGCCCGTGACGTGAATTATAAAGAGCGTCGTGTTTTTCAGAGCTGCTGCGCGTCCGTTCCGAATGGTTGGCTTCTGGGGACATCTTATCGTCACATTACCAGCAGGGACATTTCCATTGGCCTGCTTATAGAAGGATTGCGGACGGTGCAAGGCAGGCGACACAAAGGCACGGAATTTGCAAAGACGCATACAGATAACCTCGTCGATCCGGTTACACCGTAAGAAGCCCCCTCCACCCCCACAGCTGGGTCTCATATTCCTAGCTAAAGCCGGCGGCAGTTCCTTTCCACTCAGGGCCCTCCTGCCATAGAGGTGGTCTATTTGTCATCTGGACACTGACCGTATAAACACAATACAGGGCTTCTGTTAGACAAGCGAGTTGCATCCCCTTATATCAGGACGATATGAGCCCCCTGGTGACCATCCAGCTGAAACGCGCTGTTTATTCCTATTGATATATGAAATATTACAGCCATTTGTATCCCTGATGTCAATGTTTCCAGCCGGTTGCCACAAGTCCTCAGCTTCTCTGCACAGACAATCCCTCTTGTATCTCTTGTAAATATCCCCACTGCTTAGATGGTGTGTAAAGACACTATCTATGACGTGAAGCCTTCAGAAGGAGGGGGCAAGGCCCGCCATGCCACCTAGGGCCCTTTGTCCTGCGAGGCGCCTGATCCAAGGGGGGCAGGGTAAGGACGTCAGATGCTGGCGGTTTGGGTGTTCAAATGAAATGGGGATGTCTTCTCTCCATCATCTTTTTGTGAATGTATGCTGTGTTTCATGAGAGGAGGTAAGGAGTGCACTCACCCACCACACAGCAAAGCACCTCAGGGATGAGAGCCTGAGTGCAGCCGCGTGTCAGGTGATACCTCGGCACCACACTGGGCCAAATGGAATAGTCTGAGGTTTTGTTTCTGGAGTGCCAATCCCGCCACCAACCCTAAAATTTTCCTTATAAATTGGAAGACCCAGGATGGAGCAATATGCAGGTTAAGAGTCTTGCTCAAGGGCCCAACAGAGTAGAATCACTCCTGGCAGTCACAGGATTTGAACCGTCAACCTTCTGACTCCCAGTGCAAAGCCTTAACCTCAGAGTCCCCACTCCAATCAATTTCATGAGAAATGGGAGTTAAAGGGGTTTTATGAAGATTGTTCTGGAGCACAAGACTTTTAAACATACTCTGAATTGCTTGTGCAATCAAATCATTAATCAAATTAGCCTTGTAGAAATTAATGTCATAGTATAATGATATAATTGTTTATGATTACATTAAACAGCATAAAACACTAACTTTTAGTTTTAATTCAAAACCTTCAGAGAATTACAGAGTGCACGACTAATCACAG
Source organism: Mormyrops attenuatus (assembly GCA_026777985.1). Lineage (NCBI taxonomy): Eukaryota > Metazoa > Chordata > Actinopteri > Osteoglossiformes > Mormyridae > Mormyrops > Mormyrops attenuatus. The sequence goes on along the minus strand of JAODKC010000137.1, from coordinate 19,254,674 downwards.
ACTTGCATGTATCTCCCGCAGGTACAGAATGAACTCGTCCTCGCCCTCACAAAGAAAGCACAAAGGACGAGTGAGTGTTTCATTCATCATTGACTCTTCCCCTGCTCAGTCTCCAGTCAGAGCAGTGTGTGTCGCATTACTCCTCTGTGGTTTTTGTGTGGCTCATTTGAATATTCATAAGCATTTAATCATGTGACATGACATGTATGCAGATGAGGCGTTTGAGGTCCTGCTCTCTTTGTGTCACTCCCTCACTTATGTAAATGTCCCATGATTCCCAAAACACCAATTATTCGATGGTGCTGATGAGCTTATCAGCTGGCCAGCGATGTTCCCAACACGGGACAGCCGATGATTCTTATTTTATTTACATTTCCGCTTAATTGGAGCTCCCTGTCTTGTTAATCAGCTCATTTCCGCCTCATTCGTCTCGTGGAGCCTCCAGCTCGTGGGCAGGGAGGCGACCACATTGCTGAACAATTAAACACGGCTGGTGATTAAGGTGCCGACCCTGGGGGGGTCTGATGCCAATCCCGCCATTAGGATCGTCTGCCTCTGTGTCAGCCGGCAAGCTGGCCGACGTGAGGGAGACATCTCGGCCTGCCCTTGAAGCGCAGCGTAAGGGGTCAGCCGTACGACCCATTCGTCGCAAACCCAGGCGGGTATCTCAGCTGTGTGAAAGGCCAGGGTGCTGCAGGCAGAATATTCCGCGCCCTGCTTGCTGATTTTGGACTTGCCTGCAGTCACTTCCACTGAGGCCTCTGAATTCAGGGCACCTTAGACATGTTCTGTTTGGTTATTTGATATGGTTTAGAAGTTGTTTACACTGTATATAGTATGTGTCATGAAGTCTGTGAGTTAGTCCAGCACCTGAGTGTGTGTGAATGGGTAAACATGTCATTTTAGCATGGAATCCAGGATGTAATATTTTATATTACTTTGGGAGCCTTAAATACCCAGACCATGTGGCCATGTGACCATACCTTTGATACTTTACTGGGCATCCTGTGTCCTCCTGTATTCATTTTCCCTAATTTGCTATCCTTATAATGAGCACAATCAATACTTTGCTT
>JAODKC010000137.1:19236613-19251221 GCA_026777985.1 Mormyrops attenuatus | reverse complement strand
ATTGCTCCAAACATCGACTAAAGTCAGCTTCCCATGTACTGAAAGTTTGCTGACTTGCTGTTATTAACTGAATAGACCCCCCCGGCACCTCGCGCAGCTTGGGGGAGTGCCGAGTAGCCTCATGCTAGCTCACAGAAACGTGGACAGACCTTCGACCAGCTTCTCCACTCAGTGCCAGCCTGCGGTCTCTGCACCCATGGACGGCAGTGTGTGTAGGGAGTAAGGAGGAGAGAGGGGCAGCCAAGGTGCAGCAACAGACACCGCACACGCCCAGCACCATCCGCGGAGGAGGACGGCGTCAGAATCAGAGTTGATCAGCTACCTCCTCCCATCTCCAGCGGCTGCCTGGTTTTACTGGCATGGCCTGGGACTGTGGATTGAAGTTTGTGTTCTCTCTGACCCCTGCCTTGCAGCAGGGGGGCGTGTGTGCGCTGCGGGACAAGGAGGACGCGTCCCGGCTCCAGGTGGCCCAGAGGCTGGCTCAGGACGGATGCCCTTTCCTGCAGAACCAGAGTCCGAAGATGCCGGATCAGCGTGCAGAGGTAAAAGGTTTTGTGATTTATTTTCTTCTTCCCTCCGGCTGCGGCACCATCATTGGCTCGTTACCATCCAGGGTGGTGGGGGTCCATGAAGATGCTGCCGGCTTTATTGGGTTCAGCCATCAGCCTGTTTTATGTCTTAGAATCGTCGTTAATTAAAGCCGACAGTTTAAGCTGACTTAGCTCGGGGGCGTATTATATTAGAATGGATTATAATTGCGGTTGTGTTCGCCTTCCGGCATATAATGCAGATTTCAGACACCTATTAATCATCGTTAGTTGCTGTGTTGCGATTGCCCGGGGAAATGCATATTTTTCAATTTCCTGACAATCAGATATAACTCAAGCACATGTTTATGGAGTATGAAAATGAGGGTAGCCAAGCTTAAATGTAGGATTTTAAGTGTCAGTTAATCATCTTGACGCAGGCGGATGCAGGGACAGCTCTTCGGAAACGGACAGCTTTTAGAGAATGGCCGAGAAATTTAGCGAAAACAGTGACGGCTGATTGACATACATAAGCCTGCGCTGGGAAATTTTGGGAAAAGGGGGGTGTTTCTCCTTTAGTCTAATAGGTCTGGTAATTTTTATTATAGTTTATTTTAGATCCGTTTAGATTAGAAACCTTTAGGTGGGTGTCAAATTCTTGTGATTCTTACGATTCAACTACACATAACTGCATAGTAATACTGGGCAATACTGGGGGCTGTTTCATTGAAAAAGTTCCCAGACATGATCCTCTCTTCTGCATCTCCCAAAAGAGTTTATTTTTCACTTTTTCTACTTTTAGCTTGCTTTATGTTAAAAATAATAGCGTCGACATGCTGCTTCCCGCACACTAACCTCATCCTTTTGCATTCAGTGCAGACGCTCTGATCATTGCAGCCTACGGTTCCGACTGTCTGTGCCTGTTTTGGGGCTCAGTTGAGCAGCGATCGGTTTGAGATGTTTCTGATTGGTTGACTGTACCAGGGGGAGGGGTGGCGTCCCCTTTCCGGCCAAATGCGCGCAGCTGAGAGTGGCCACAATGGCAGGAAGGCCTGTCGGATGTGGCAGGAGGCAGGTTTTATTTTTTAACGAGCCTCATTAGGCCAAATCTATGACCAAATCTTCATTTGAATACTTGGGGCTTTTTGACCTTTGCATCTGCGGTGCAGTCACACCCAGTCCTGCCCAGTTTCCTCCCCCATACAGACGCCCTCAATATCACATCACTGATGATAACATCATGCACAACAACCTGTCTTTTGTAGTAATAAATGTCATTTCTGATGTCCTTTATGATAGGACTATGACCATGCTTGTTCTTGGGTTGAATGTGTCACTATTATTATATTGTCAACATCCATCCATCCATCTATCCATCCATCCATCCATCTATTTTCTGGAACCATTTGTTCTATTTAGGGTATATTGTCAGCTACAACAAAATTAATTATTAAATGTTAAAGTCAAAATGAATATAATATAACTCTTTCCCCGCTGTAGATTTGCCAGGCCTGGGTTTGAATCTTATTTGTATAGCGAGTGTTGAGCCCTGGCTTACCACACCAAAGCACCAACCTCAGCACCAACAGGAAGTCAGATCTTCTAGGATTGCTACAACACAGGCAGCGACTGACAGTCTGCAGTGTCCAGAGAGGCTGTCCACCGCCCTCTGTCTTCCCTCAAACCCGCTGGCTGAGGTCTCAGCATCTGACACATTCATAGCCATGCTGACACCCACTGCCCCAGGGAAGGGTTTATGTAGCGAATTCTGGAAGGCGGTCAAGTAACGGTGGTAGCATAAGGAGAAACACAGTATGTTACTTACTACAAAGCAGTAGTCTTTTTAATGTTTTGTGTATGTTAATGTATGAAGGGTAGAGAGGGTTAGGGAGATGGGAGGGGGCAAAAACATGGAATGTCTGGCGGTCCTGGAGGACCGGGTTGGGGGCCACTGTGCTAACAGACCCCAGGCACTGGTTTGTCCCAACTGGCCCTGCTGGAATCGATGGACGCTCTTCTCACTCATTTTAATCACCATGCTCTTCACGATACTGTGGAGGTGTTTGGGGTCTAAATTCACGAAAAGTCCATGGTGAAAATGAATGTAGCCCTAAGTGTGACCTAGAGCCTGGGAGTCTGATAAAGGTTTGAGGTTTGTTTTAGGCTAATGCAGAACTGCTGAACAGACACTTGTCTTGTAATAATATATAAATATCGGGACAATTGTGGGCCTCAGTTTCCCTTCATTATTCTATTAATATTTGAATGTGCAGAGCAGCTTAGTGCATTGTATACTGCACCTTTGCATACCAAGTAACCCAACAGCTGTGCATGCTAATTAACTTAGACCATAAAGCCAAGGCTGCAAGGAGGCGCTGCCCCTGCTGGGCAATGTCTGCTAGCGCGCGCACATTTTCCTGAGGCGCGTGTCCCAGCTCGTTCCAGACAGCCGGATGATTAAGGCAAGATGGTTCATTTGAACTATTTAATAGCACGGACGGAGGTGAGGTACCGTGTGATAAGAGAAATGGGGCCACATAATTAACTGGTGCTAAGATCTGCTGACAAGCCTGACAGTTTGGGACTAACACTGCGTCAGAATCAGAGCCTTCCATTACCGGCGATGCGGTTTCTCCCCTACGTTTTTTCATACTATGTGGAAGAATGTCGGAATGTTTACAGGTAACTTGAAAAGCACCATTATGGCTTTTAGTGGAAAAAAATATATATATACTTGCACATAAAACGAATATTTGAGTATTGCTGCAATTATCATTTCATTGTTCTGTTATGAGTATTAAAAAACGTGAACATATATAATACCTTTTACACCAGAAATTCTGTATAAAATCTGCAGAAGTGGTATCAGTAATGAATGAAAACATCTGTATATAACTACCATATTCTGTACTTCGCAAGGACTGCAAAGACATTACACTTAAGATCATTTGGCAGCTGTGGTCCAAGGCAACTAGGCCCCGCTTGTTACCGGAGTAACCTTGTATAATGACACAAATGCATCAGGGAAAAAATAGCCTTCCTCCACCATCAATCTTCTGAGAAGTGGTTGAAGTCATTTGTCACTTGTTTTGGGAATTAATTGAAATGTTTGCTGAAAACTGATCGACTGGTGGTTGGCTGGTTGCTTTGGGGCAGGGTAATGGTGTTTCAAGTAAAGGATATTAGCAGCGGGACGAAATATTCAGAGTAAGTAGAAATTACACCCAGGTCGATCAACCCTAGAATGATAGCTCTGTAAGTTATAAGCACTCTAAGTAATTTCCCTGTTTCACCCAAACACATCAAAAGAATCTTGTCACCCGAAAGAAGTTGGTGCGCTTGCAACACAGAATGCACTGCGATCAGACGTTGTTTGTGTCGGGCACCTTGGATTTATTGTTGCGCCTCGTACTCTCTCTCAACCTGCTTCAGATTCTCGTTCTGGAAGGGAAGCAGTCACAGGGAGAATCTGCAATATGGTAACCGTAATGATTTACATTTATATTATATTTATATGATCTGCTTGGTGGACCCTACTTTCCAGGGCCACACGCAGTGATTGTGGCTAGACCTCAAGCGGCAGGAGGTAATAACATTGTTCTAGGTTTTCACTCACATCCTTCATGTTTGGGCAAAGCAAATGTAAAAAAAAATAAAAATTCTGGATAGTCATCACAGCCACACACTTATAGGGTTGGGGGTTTGAATTCTGCCCCCGCCACTGTGTGGGTGGAGTTTGCAGGTTCTGCTGGTGTTGCATGGGTGCCTTCTGGGTGCTCTGGTTTCGTCCCATAGTCCAGAGATGTGTAGTTATATGAGCTGGCTTCACTAAATTGCCCATAATGTATATATTTGTGTGTGTGTGTGTGTGCCTTATAATGGGCTGGCATTCCATCCAAGGTGTTCCCCTGCTCTATTCTGTTGAAAAACACACAGTGGAAGCATAACATCTGAGAAATGGGCCATTTAATGCACGGAATGTAATAACATCTTTCATCTTTTAAGCAGGAAAAAACACACTGCAACACTCAAACAAGCAAAGGCTTTTTTTCGGATGGGTACTGCATGGAAATCAGTGGCTTGCAGTTTCTGGGTATGAGGGTTTGTAGTCCAGCTGGGCTCTTAATTAATTTGGCATCATTAAAGCATTTATTTAATGCATTTCCCAGTTTAAATTATGGTAAGGGATACAGATTTATTACAATTTTTAATTGCATTAATGTAAAAAAAACATACTAACCACACTTTTACACGTCTGCTAATGAAATAGCATGAAACAAAATAGCTCACATTTTGTGATTGTATTTAGAACAATCAGTAGTTTTTTTCATGAGCAGGGAATAAGTAAGCATTGATTAATATAATTAATGAACACCTTTTAGTTTTTTGTGATTTTTTTTTTTCTTATTCTCAATATATTAGCTTAAGCACTGGAAAAATAAAGTAATTCTTAACTTGATTTTAAACTATTCATTCAGTCAAGAGCTCCAAGAAATGCAATTATTAAAATGCCCAAATGCACTGAACACCAACACACGCAGTGGCTTGTGAGGATGGATATCAAAGACGGATAAACACCACTGACGCCGAAAGATGATTCCATATATTTTAGCTTTTGTGACCTCTGATCTTCCTTTGCAGAGATGGAATCCCAACATGGAGTCTGTCTTGAAACCCTTAATTCGGATTCGAGCTGGAATTGTAGCCTGCTCTGTCTCCTTCTGTCTGACCTTCATATTCTCCTGTATTTTTTGTGGCAGAAGCACATTAATCCGGGAACCTTGCCTACAGCCTGTACAAATAGGAGTTCCTTTCTTTTAATACCGTGTTCTGGCAGTCACAGGTTTCCCTCTCAACTAAAGCTGCCTGTCTACATTACTGTTAAGGTTTTCGTGACCAAGCTTTTGGCACCCGGATGTAATCAAAGGGTATTCGTACATCATTGTCACATGGTGATGTTTGTGTATATATTATGGAATGAGGTGAATTAATTACTGATGCTAATGTAGTCTGAAGGGCTGTACCAAGGAGCTGTTGACACGGTCATCAGAAGTCAGACATATTCTGAGAGCCGCTGAGCCGTTCAGAGCTGGTTCACCTAATCGCATTGTGTGTTCACTGAAGCGGAAACCCGCGGCGGCGAGGAGGCGCATGTGATTGACGCAGCGGGCTCTCGTGGTGTCCCGGCCTGCTGGTCAGGTTCGGCCACCTCTCCCGTAAATGATTGGGGAAGGAAAGCACCGCAGGTGGGCGGGTCTCGATGATTAGAGACACGCTGTGTATAGGAGGGTGATGGCTTGGGGGCGGAGACTTTGGGGGGCAGGACACTCTGGCCTACAGAATCCCCTTAGAAGAATTCAGCAGAAAAAACTGAGGGCTGCGGGCTTCTTATGGAAATCGTGAAATTAGACAAAATTGCCTGTCTGAGGCCCATCAGTGTTAAAACTCAATCAGTGCCCATACAGTGCCAGCAAATTATTCCTGAAATGACAATGACACTGTTTGCTGTGGCCAAACAGGGCCAAATAGTCAGTAGATAGCACTGGTTAATCTTTCATTGAGGTCATACGTTGGAACTAAATAGAACAGCTATGTTTGTTTATGGGACCGCAAAATAATACCAAGACCTGAGCTTTAGGAACCGATACCGATTCTTAAAAGGCCCATTGTGTTAGAAAGCGCTCTGCCTTATCTGTGAGAATGAGAGATGTTTTTCACCAGGAGGGAGACAGTCACCGTTTCTTGCCAGGTTAGTCGAATGGCCGCTGCCCTGTAGGATTGACATTATGTCTGCAGTTTGGTGTCATGTCCCATCAATGTGAGACTGATGTGGGACAGAAATTCCAGCCCGCGGCAATTTGTCAGGGACGAGGGACGAGCAGCCGGGGACTTGGGGGGCGTGGATGTTAAGAGATGCCATAGCTGTGCCAGGAGAAGCCGGCTGGGACTGGGGGAGGCGGGAATGTGGCTTATCTTATCTGCCCCCATCTGTCCCTGCCTTAGCAAGCAAGCCGAGACAGCCTTAATGCAGGCCCCCCACCCCGCTTCCCCATGAAAGCAGGGCGAGCTTTTCAAGTGAAAGATGTCAAGATGAAAGGAGTAAATTGTATCTGTCCAAATGCATGACGGCAGTTCGCAAATCGGGCAATGAAACTTAGAGATAATAAAGAATCGGCCGTGACAGAGATCGGAGAGCAGTTACCAATTACCTGATTTCTGATTGTGTGCCTCCAATCCACCCCCCAACCCACCCCACCCCATCCCACCCAGGGTCACAGTGATGAGGCAGCCCGTGTCGGACAGTCGGGACGGCACCGGGATGTACTGCTGCTCCAGCGAGTGCTGTCAAAACAGCTGCCCCCACCTTCCTTGGTGAGGGGGAGACGGGAGGAGGTAGACAAGAGGTAAGCATCTCTCTCTCTCTCTCTCTCTCTCTCTCTCTCTCTCAGTCTATCTCTCTCTCTCTTGCTCGCTCGCTCTCTCTCCCTCGCCGAGAAGTATGCGCTAAGCGGCAGACACACGCTCGCGTAGACACGGTTACTGCAGCACCCCGGACACGCACAGACGGCTTTGCAGCTCGAGCCGGGGCTCCCGTGGATGCCGGGCGAGGGAGGGGGGCATTCCAGCTGTCAGACTGGGAGAACAGAGGCTTCCTTGGACAGGCTGGGGGGGCAAATGGGGAGAGAGGAAGAGCCTCTTCCTCCGTAATGCAGTAGAGGCAGTGAACCCGGGGGGGTGATTGGACCTGGGGGCAGGAGGCTTGGGTTGTGTGTGTGGAGGGGGTGGGTGTTCTCTCGAAAGCATGCGGCAGTGACAGTGCCAGCCATCAGCCGCACCGCGATCGCAGGAACGGTAGAGGATGGGCAGCCAGAGGCTTCCATCCCTGGACCTGCAGCTGGAGGACAGGATGCCGCCCGTAACCCTGGTCGAAGAGGAGGAGGATGACGAAGGCTCAGAGGACAGTGCCAGCGGGAGCAGCGCCGAGGGGGTGTCGGTGCCCACCTTCGACGTGCCCTACTTCCGATACATCGATGAAGAGGGAGAAGATGAAACAGAGGTGGAGGAGTGGAGCAGCAGCCACTCACTGTCCCCCGCCGAGGAAGACTCCACCGACTCTTCCTCTCCTGTGTCCGACAGGTACGTGGTGGTGTCTGGGACGCCTGAGAAGATCTTGGAACACCTGCTGAGTGACCTGCAGCTGGATGGCCACCAGGAGGCGACACAGTGCAAGGAGGCCGGTAAGAATCCTGAAGGGCCACCCTGGTCCGCGTTCTGCCCCACGCGATCCGTGGATAACTTCCTGTCTGCAGACAGCAGCTTCGAGACGCGTGGAAATAGCTGGACGGGTCCCGCTTCGGTGCTGGATTGTGAGTCCTGAACTGAAACTGAAAGTCGTTAAACCCGAAGACGGTCCTCCGATCTGCGTAGGCACAGTAGGTGGCAGGTGACGCTTGGGGATGTGTGGGGAGGCGTGTTGTTCCCACGCCGGTGTTTTGCGTTGGCTGTCATGCGCGTGGCCGTAACTCGGCTGTGTGAAGAGGGCTCCTATATCGAGCGAGGGGATTGGATGTCATATCGGCACCTCTCGTTGGTAAAGCCTACCGCGGGTCTTTATAGCATGAGGATGATCGGACCGCCCAGTCCCATGTGGACATATCTGACATGCAGTTTGGGTCTCGTTAGGCCTTTCGGAGCATTGGTGTACATTTCGGGGCAGCAGCCGCGGAGGGAAAGGAGACTGGCGTTTGTTCTCTGGGATGGAGATGGAGGCACTCAGGGGTGACCGGAGGAGCAGTGGGAGGAGGGCGGGGTAGGAGGAGGTGGGGAGGCTGCACTCCTCACACAACTGAATTATTAACATGACATCAGCGCTTAAGTCTGACTCTTGGGTGAGTGGAGCGGCCTGCACCTGAGAGAGAGCGTATACTAATGTGTATGAGTGGGGAATCGCCGTGTCTGCAACGGACATGAACAACTGAAGTGTATTTATGAAGAACTGGAAGTCTAAGAAGGATGTAAACATTCTTAAAGTAAATAAGACCACCATCCCAGCTTTCCCTGCCAGCTAATTACTACCCTGCAGAGAACAGATATATAGCAGTTATTTACATTTACAGATGCTCTTATCCAGAGCGACTTACATTTTTCTAAATTCAGGGATGATAATGCCAGAGGTGGGACTCAAACCTGCGATCTCTCGGTCCAGAAGCAAGCATCCTAACCACTAGACCAACAACACCACCGCTGGGAGGGAGGGATGGCAATATGGGTCACATACATGTACCTAGCTGTAATGTATTCATGTACATGCTAATGCACAAGTGCGCAGGTACAGGTATGATGGGTGACGGGGGAGTGACAGGAGCGGGGAGGACACAGTGTAGGGTGCCCCCTAACTCTCTTTAAGGCAACTGTTGGCCCCTTGCTTTTGTATCCTGCAGCTGTAAGGGGTACCACCATCCAGCACTCTCTCAGCCCGTCCCCGCTCTCCTGAAACGCCTAAGCCTGGCGTCAGACTCAGCACGTACCAGAGGAGTACAGGTGCCAGGCTTGATTGTTGCGTCATGTGATTTGTCTTTAATGGGTTCATTTCAGGGTTATCAGTTTGCTTTTTCGAAAAGTAGAAAATAGAGTGAGATTTATATCCCGTTATCTATTAAATTGCATCTACAGCAAGAGAAGCGTTCATTAAATTGTGCCTATTCAAGTGCAACATTAATAGTGTCTTTAACAAACATTACATCAGGCAAATCAGGCATCTTGGTATTATGTGTTTGTGCTCAACACACAAATCTATTGCAGAAGTGGGAAATGTTACAAAATGACCAGCGCTGTGACAGTAGGTGCTGTCCTGCTGCAGTAATGCGATTTAGTTGCATGTTAATAAATGCGTAAATGTGCAGCCAGGAGCCCAGTCACCGTGTTCTTTATGGGCTCTAGTTTTAAGTGTTTCCTAGTTATTTAGTGTTTGGAGTCTTGCTGACAATTTGGCAGGGAGACCTTTTTTTAATATCGATTTGTTATAACTGTACTCTACAGATAACCCCTCCACCGAATCAATATGAACCAAGTGGCACCAAGCATTTTTCACCCAGGAAATCTTTTGTTTAATCGCAAAATGAATTCTAAGGAGTCAGGTTAGAGCTGCTCATTTGTTTTGCGCTTGTGTTGAAACGTTAATTAAAGAGATTTTATGCTTCGTTTCCTATGCTGTGTTTATCTGTAGAGCAACCATTCAGGATTTTCATTCATGAGAGATTATTCATAATTATAAGCAATAAAAATTCCCACGTATTCTGTACTTTGACTCGTGTTAAATGATAAACGTCGCCGTTCAGTTATTATCACTCAGAAAGGAAAGGATGTTTCATATTCAAATATGTTTCATATTCATATTCTTTAATATATGGTAGCATCTATATCCCGATCTCTGAAATGGACCTCAGTTTGGACCTCAGGAGTAGCTGAATTTCAGGTTCCCTGCGTGTGGTAAGACGACTGTGACGGGCCAGAACCACTGAGATGTCACACAGGCTCCTGTGGTCACAGAGACGTGCTGTGTGTGGCTTTTGGACGTCACACTTCCTTGCTTTTCCCATTTACAACTGGGAAGGTTTCTATCGATTTTAAAGAAACAACTCTGAGCAGCTCTGAGGATGTGAGTTCGGTAAAAGCCATTAATGGGAAAAACACACTGCGAGAGTGTCGCTGGGAGGGTTGGCATGATGCAACATCAGCTGTTTGTCATGGATCTTCCTGGTTAAAGGGCTGAGCAGGATCAGGAAAGAGGCAGGAAAGTCAAAGCAAGAATCCTAATATGGAATAATGACTTGGCAGTGAAATAATCCATACGTTTTGCCTGGGAAAAGGGAAAGGAAGACCAGTTTGTTGCCATTATGTGCTCTGGGATGTGGGGAGAGACAAAAAAAACACCCCCAAATGAATTACACACAGGGAACAAGGGGCATGTTCACTTCATTAACCCCAACAATCAGGATCACCTGACTCTCCTGTGAACCCCCCCCACACACACGGAGAGCAGCCTCAGGGGAGCCAATGGCAGCATAACAAATTGATGCAGATGGCCCCTTCTGTAAGGTCACAGGCTTACACTGGGGGCAATCAAGCACAAAATCGGCAGCTTCCAAAGAAAATCTTGACATAATATTCAGAAAGTGCAGCTAAATCTTTATGTGTAATTGAACAGTGATTAAAGACTGAGGGTAAGAAATGTTGGCAATGACATGGTGTGTGATTCTGCGTATTTAAAATTGCTTTCGGTTTCAATTTTCATTTTTCCTTTCTATTAAATGAAGCATCCCAGAGCCAGTAACTCTGCAGCAGGTCGACATCTCATGTTTCTTCTTTAGGACCTGCCCTCCTGCATGGGGTTCAGGGCCAGTCACCAGCCGTAAGGTGTCGTAATGACCTGAAAGTCAAACAATCTGCCAGACCGGCCCGGTTCATTTTCCCGCCCGTCACTGGGCCAAGCCAAGCGTGGTTATGGATAGGCAAGGTAATGGATCGGGCCTGTGTGGGACCGGTGACCGAGTACCACCAAAGCTGGGAAAAACAAAAAAATCAAACCGTAAGACATTTTTAGTTTTAGCAGAGAAGCAAAAAAAATAAAATGCGTCATAGAAATATTTATCAGTCACTTTCCTAAATGTGAACCTGCCTCAAGTAACAGATCGAGGTCGGAACATGATGGAGGCCAGTGATCAGGTCAGGACATGCATCAGTCAGGCCAAGGTCTCTGTAATCCCAGCCCAATGGGCCGTACCTGTCAATTTGTCAGGAAGGTTTTTTTTTTTTAGAAAACACATTTTCCTAAACGTGGCGGGTGGCAGGGTAATGACAACTTAATAACACATTTGCATATCAGTCGTTCATCTCTGCGAGTGCCTGCAGTCGCGGATTTCATTCCAGAAGCGTTTCCATTAGCCCTTCATTCAGACTAAGCCTCCCTCAGCCAGCAAACGGAGTGGCATTGAGCTGAGAAGTGTCTCTGTGGAGGAGCATACAAAATACAAACATACAGGTTAATACTGGGAACCCTGAGCTCCAGTTTAAGTTCCAGTTAATCAAGTACTAATACAACTTATTGCTGATTAAACTTAATTAATCTATGCCTAAGGTGCTTCTTCTATGTTGACTAGAAGGAGAAGTTAAAAGAGGCTGTTTTCCTTAGAAACCTTAAGACAGTAAGTCGGCAGGGGCCTCATTGTAGGAAATGTGCCTGAGCTGGGAGGTGATGAATGTACAGCTGAATAGTACAGATTAACATGATGATTTAACAGAGCTTCACAGAGCCTGGAGCGACGCGTGTCAAATTAAAGGGAACGCTCTGTGTTCTCGGAGGAGCGGTGAGACACTATCACTAATAGGATTTGAGGCTCAGAACTGCACACTAGTGCTTATAATGATGATGTCACTGTCCAATGGAACTGAGTGTCTGTAAAGGGGTACATTTGTATTGAACGGCAGCTTTAGGGTAGTTAAAACACCTCTTCAAGATAAGGCCCAGAATAGTATGAATCATGAGGCAACCTCTCTATAGTAGGAATGAACTCATAGCCTGTATGATGTTTTCTGTGGGGTCATTTTAAGAAATTCTGACCCTCTTTGTAAGTATATTGCATATATCACAATGAAATATAACTTCTTTTTTGTTTGCAACAGATATATAATCATACTTTGTTCCTAAGAAGGAAGATCTTTTAAAACACCATCATTTCTATATAGTATATCCATTTAGTAAAATGTGTACATTCAGAATGGGAATTTGGCATTAAGATCATCTGACAACTACAAATGAAGGAGTTTAGGGAGCATGTGACTTAATTAAGGACACACCCTAGAGGTCACTTGTTATTTGCAAAATGTGTGAAATTTACTTCTGAGCTCTGTCTATAAAACAAAAGTATTCATTTTAAACTTAAGAAAATGTCTGGGAAATGTTCAGTAACAAGTATTGCCTTGAATATAGGTGGTTAACATTTCTATTGAAAACATTTTAAAAACATTTGAAATCATTGCTCAGTGCTGTTATTCTTGGTAATCAAGGCTGTAACTGTTCAGTGTTCAAAATAGAACTAAACTAATCTTCCCTCTTGCTGGGTCCAAAGTTTTTATTTTTTTCTAATCCTAGTAATGTCAGTGTGACTCTAGTTTACTATTGATATTACAGGATGGAAATTATTGAGATACATATTCAGTCAGATCACTGACCATCCAGACCCAGGATATAGAGTGCTCCTCGAAATTTGTGTTTGCGCAAAGTAACATTAACCATTTCATTGTTTTTCATGATAAGTTTATAATGCCTCAGTAAAATGTATCTTCTTTTGAAGATGTGCCTTGTAATTCTTACTTTTCAGTAAAATAATCTTGCCATAAATGTTTATAATTTGTTATGAAACAAGCATACAGTAGGACGTGTGCCAATAGATGATGGTGCCATCAAACCACTTACTACCAGCAGGCTTTCTGACATTCAGAATACATTTTTTCCATCATGTGTGTCCTATTATTTTCTTTTTTTGGACGTATTTGTTTGTTACTTTAATAATAATTTACTTGCAGGATGATAAAATAACCTGTCGTTAGGTGATAGGTCTGCTGTGCTCTGGCTCCATGATGGCGGTAAGCGATGCCATCAGTCCTGCAGAGCGGGTGACATCAGAAACTGAAGCAATTCTGTCAGTGTCACGCTTCTCCAGCTGCTGTCTCACCCCAGATCTCTCTCTCGCTGGCTTCCAGAGACACTCCTGGACGACTTCCTACTGACCTACCTGGTGTTCATGTCCACGAGTGACCTGTGTCAGGCGCTATTGGGACAATATCCTTCCCGAGTCTGCTGCTGCTTTCGCTGTGATGCGGCCGCACGGCTGACAGAGGATCGCCTGTAGCCAGACATTCGATATTTCATTCTTTACTCAGTGTTATTCAGTAGAGACTGAGTGTCTGGGACACGCAGCCTTTCATAGACAAAGGAATACATTACAAAGAGACCTGAATAATACTTCTGCTTCATAGCTGCAAGTTAACTGGTTGTGTTTTTTTTCTATTTTATATATGTTCTGGATTTAAAAAAAAACAAGCAGTTAACTCTGTGGCATTTCATGTATTTGGTCTTCAGTATTAATACCCAGGGACCGTCTGGAATGTTCCCCTGGCTTCTTAAATGGTTTCATGTGAATTTTCTGCCCTTGCAGTTATAATCATCTCTTTGAATATGAAATCCTGGTTTACGGCACTTAATTTGCCAGCAATTAATACGCTCCCTGGCGGCTATTTTGTCTTGTATGGTGGCAGCTCCTGTTGTAAAAGCAGCCATTGTCAGACGCATTATGCTTGACGTTGCTGTCGGAGTTGGTTTCCAGGCTACGGCGGTGCGTGTGCATCTAGCTGGGAGGTCAGGGCGTGTCGTATCGTATAAAAGTTCACGGGAGCACGCATACTGAGGGGCGGAGCGGCTCAGTATGTCATCAGACCGTTCTTCCTGACTGTAAGGAAGGGAGGGGCACAGCACATCTCGATTATGACTACCCTTAACTCCTCATCCTCACCTATTGCGCAAAGAGATACCGGGGGAAGGAGGCGGGGTACAGGAAGGAGGGGGGGAAGGAGGCTCTGCACAGGAAACGCACAGTCCTGCACCTGGTGTCCCAGTGGAGCTCACTCTACAGGGACTTCCTGCGCGAGGAGGAGCATGTCAAGCTCTTCATGAAGGTAGGATGTGGGGGAGGTGGGACACACCCAGTGAAAGGAGGGCGGGCATATTTGTGGAGTTGCATCATCCCATTCTTTACTGCACTAGTACTTTAAACAGCTGTGCATTCTTATTGCCCAGATGTTGTATTCACTGCAGTATGGTGTGCTGTGTAGTTTCATATAATTTGGAGTATTTTGTACTTTATATATTTTGGAGTTGTCGTCTCTTTGACAGAGTTGGGTAATTCAGGTCCAGAGAGTAAAAGTCCAGACAGGGATTTTGTTTCAACCAACCAGTTGAGCATGAAGAGTCACAGTCACAGAGTATTCAACTGGTTGGTTGAAACAAAATCCCGGTCTGGACT
>JAODKC010000137.1:19158920-19236513 GCA_026777985.1 Mormyrops attenuatus | reverse complement strand
ACCAACCAGTTGAGCATGAAGAGTCACAGTCACAGAGTATTCAACTGGTTGGTTGAAACAAAATCCCGGTCTGGACTTCTACTCTCTGGACCTGAATTACCCAACTCTCTGCTCTCTAATATGTCATTCTTATTACTTCCAATTGACAAAGTTCTTTGAACTGAACTGAAATTCAACTGAAGTTGAACCAATAGGAAAATATCTGAAGTATTTTATGAATAGGGCTTATTTTCCCATAGACCCTATATCGATATGTCTTGGATGACCTCTATGAGTACCCCACCCTGGAGAAGGATTTCAAAGAATTCCAGAAGCTTCTTTGCATGAGCCGCAGGCAGTGAGTAGCCTTTCCTATTTCTGTTGCTGTGAGCTTCACGTGCATCAACTTTGATGCTGTATCCGACCGCCATGCATCCTTAACATTTGCGTATCTGACGGAAGATCTATAGGTCAATGCAAATCGTAAGTGCAGTGTGGTGTCCAACAGGAAAAAGAATGTATACAAACACATCGGGGGCTAAATTTGCATTCCCTTTAAAATGTGAAAAGGCAAATAGACGTTGTAGTTATTCAGAGGTGGATAGCTCAGGTCCAGAAATAAAAAAAAACAGACGAGATTTTGCCTCCGCCAACCAGCAGAGTACTATGTGACTGTGACTCTTTATGCTAAACTGGTTGGTAGAAAGAAACTCTTGGTCTGGTTTTTTACTCTCTGGACCTGAACTATCCACCTCTGCAGTTACTTTCTGTTTATGTGTGTATTCATATAGACAGTTCCAGTAACCATGAACGAAGGTGATGCATAAATTTCACTGTTCAGATAGTGTCATCTGTCCATGATGAAATTAACTGATTTATTCAAACTGATTTATGATCCAAAGAGATATGACGCCAAGGTTATGAAATATGGCCTGAATATGAAACAAACATATATAGTGTTGTGGCATGGGGGGGGGGGGTAAATTCCAGGACAAAGTGTCCATATTCCTCTGAATCATGAATCTTGTCCATTCTTGTGCATCAGCAAGCTTTATAATGTAGTGTCATCAGCATAATACTGTACAGTTAGTGCTATGAGAAATGTATTGGCATTAGCCGCCTGGATCCCAAAGTCGTGTTAAGGAAGTGCTAAGATGTTGTTTAAATGATACATAATAAAAACGGGCCCGCCACGTGTCCCTGGGACCGTTCAGATAATGGAGCAGGTGTACAGTCAGAGCTGCATGCTGATGTGAAAGTCTAATCATCTCCCACACACAGAGGCCTGTAGGGAATGGATGTTGGGGGGCAGGACCGAGGTCTGCAGTGACAGCCAGTCCTCACAGAGGACGGACGGGTGGACCTCGGCTCGGGAAAATCACCACTTCTGAAGAGTTTCTGAAATACATAAGCATTTCTCATTTTTAGTGCCCTTTGAGTTTGTGATTAAGGTCTGATCATAAATTAAAATTATAACATTTTTTGAAAAACAGAGATCCGTAATGAGTGGGAAAATGTGTCTCGTTCATTGATTTCTCTCTCTAATTATGGCAAGAGAATTGAAAAGTTTTATGCCATGTACTGGCATAGTCTTACATCGAGGATGGAAGATCCACCCGCCCATTTCCTGTTATTGCTGATTGGACCTTTTGTGCGATTGGTTGAGACGGAAATGACATCATCATTCCCTGTGGAGGAAGCCAGCCTTAATGCATACATGTCCTCCCTGCAGGGGTGATGACATCATATAACGCAGAATTCAAGTCTGCTGTGCTGCAATAATTTAGTTTATTTGCTCTTTTAAATGGTTGCATTGCATCGCTACTCATGATTGTAATCTGGCTGCCTTTTCATTCCACAGCACAGTGGACGAATACTCGCCGCACAGAAAGGTAACGGTAAAATCTCTTTTACTGTCAGATTTCCTGTTACTCAGTACTGTTATGGAGAATGAGTTAAACCTACATAAATCCATGTTCTTTCCCATTGCACCTGCATAACTGGGTATTTTACGCTACATTCCATTCCACACCTGTTACTGATCACTGCTGACATTTTTTTGCGAGAGTTTAATGTACTTGGTTTTATGCTTGCGTGGAGCTTTTGGTTTGGCATGTGTCAGATTCCTTTTCCAGAGTAATGCGTGTCAGTTTGTGAACATTTCCCGCAGGAGTCTTGGCTGGAATGCTCCTTACAGAAGTTAAATAACTGAACAGTATACAGGCATTCATACTTTTCTCCTTACAGAATAAAGCCCTCTTTCATCAATTGAGTTTGAAAGAGAACTGGCTCCAGTCAAGAGGAACACAAAGAGAGAAAGAAGGTGAGCAGAAAACATGGGCTGTTACCTTAGGGGACATGTTTTATAAAGTATAGGGTAACCATTCTGAAAAATTAGAGGCTGAAGACATGTTTTAGAAAGTATATGGTAATTACTGGATTAAATTAAAGGCTGGGGACATATTTTAGAAAGTATATGGTAATTATTAGGTAAAATGAAAGGGCCCACATGAAAAAGTTGAATTATCCTGATTTATATTTATGCTGACATTAAATTATTTACATTTTCACATTGGAATATACATATTTCAGTTTAGCTTTACTTAAATCCTGCCTCAGCAGAGGTTGTATTTTAGAATCTGTGAATTCCCAGGATTCCATTGTGTGTGTTAAGTGTAGCAGCTCCCCCGGAGAATTTGTCTTTCACAGTTCAGGGTAGCCGAGTGCGATTTTTCAACACACAATAGGTGAGTGACGCAGGCCTAATCATCTGGAGAGTCAGGGGCCTTGAATCTAGCCAGACGGCTGTACCGGCATGTTAGCAGCAAAATCACACCACAAGGCTTACTTCAGCTGTGAGGCTTTGGGGTTTACAAATGTGATTCTTAACGGAAGGCCCAGGTGCCTCATAGTGGAATAAATTCCATTGCATGACTGACTTGGCCTAGCTGTTGGTCTACATTGATTACGGTATCTGGATGAGATGATGAACTCTGGAGCTGTAGTTGCACTTAGCTGTGCGCTAAATTCCTTAGTGCAGAAATGTGGCCAGTTGTAGTTCGAGGAAAGGAACTGACCAAATCGAGCCTCGCTTACTCCGCTTGTCCCTCGTCAGTGTTCTGCCATGTGTACGTGACTGCGGACTCCTACCTGAGCATCAAGACCTACGCAGCGGTGGAGGCGCAGGAGCTACTCAGCATCACAGCTGGGAGGATGGAGTGCACGGAGGATGGCCTGCTTTTGGCGGCAGAGACCTGTGCTGGAGGTAATCGCCCCGCTGCCATTTCACGTGAGGGTCAGAGGATCAGAGGGAAAGGTACCTTTTTTCAGAGAATTAGTCATGAAAGCCGTGTTGTGTTTAATGCTTTGTCACAGATCATATGCCATTTATCAAACAAGCTATCAACATAAAAATTTAAATAAGGAGAGTATTGGACGCCTGGTGCAGATGGACACCACCTATCAAAATAATTGGTAACGCTTTGCATAAACTGCACCTTCATAATTCCTTTATAATGCACCCGTAGACCATAAAGTACACCTTCATAATGTATCCATAGAACATTCATAAGCTGCATGTATGTGTACCTTAACATCCTAGCAAATCTTAGTATCATTAGATACACAGTAATAACAAGCATTATATGAAAACCAACAATTGATTATTCTATGAATTCCACTATAATGTTATGATTTTAAAGTGTACATACATGCTGCTTATGAATGTTCTATGAATGCATTATGAAGGTGCACTGAATGTTCTGTGAATGCACAGTGAACTATTAAGGTGCCGTTAATGTAAACCGTAAACCAATTATAACATGGAATTCACTTACTTCTGCAAAACTGTTCTTGTGCTGTGGAGCTGGAACTGGAGGACAGATGAATGCATGGACATATAATAAACCTTTTAATCTTACGGTTTAAGTACTAGATGGCCCTTTTCCTAAAGAGCAAGTCCAAGAGTGTGTGCGTATGATTTGCTCCAAGAATAAGGTCGCGCCGCACGACCTGGGGATGGGAAGAAGGAATACGGACTTTAAGTAGGTGCAGGAGATGAGATGGATTTCAGCCATTTTGCTGTCACACGAGAAACCAGTCACGGACTTCACAGGGTGTCTCGGCCTGTGTGGGGTTTCCAGGCCTGTGAGAGAGTCAGGCTCAGACCAGTAGGACTGGCCACACAGCTGAATGGATGTACTCATCACCTGAAGATTCCCTGGGTGATGGTCACACTTTACCAGGTTGCCTATCAATGTCACCCTCTCCTCTGCTTTGCCACACGCCCCCCGGCACCCTCTTAGCTTGCCATGGGTATATTGAAATGAACACCTGGCGCCTGCATTCATCTAGGAAATCACCCTATGCAATAAAATGGCAGAGCCTGAGAATTACTGCCATAATCCTATTAATGCACTCTGCTCTTTGTTTGACGCCTCAAGACTTGGCTCGGATTCACACCAACCCATAATTGGATAAGCAGTTATTGAGTAAGGACGGCCTGTATGTGTGGCAGACTAACTCAGTGACTGAACAACCTGACCAATTACCTGAAAGGAGGGACAAAAATCAGTTTTGCTTTTTCTGTGTTTTTGTTTGTCTTTGTAGAAAGGCTCATTCTTCAGCCCCATGACAGTGTTTATTCAGAGTCCCGATCCATACGAGGGAGACTACTCATCTGCAGGAAGGACCTAAGTCAAATAATGGTATCACTCAATATCTAATACAAGTTGATGCCTTTTATGTAGTACAAGGAGCACTGTATGCTTTCTAGTCATTGCCATAAAGCATTAACCTGTTTTCTAGCTGTTGACACAAACTTTTGGCTTCAGGAGATCTGTTCTCCTTTGTCCTGCCTCTCGTTCTCTAATTCTCTATTACCCTGATTTCCCAGTTTACTTTCATGATGTAAAATATGTCAGGCACTGTCTAAATATAAGTAGGGACCCATTTTTCAAAGCTGAATTTTTAATAACTGAAGTCAGAGGCTTATTTGTGAACAGCCTCGGTGTGAAACCGGTTTTGGCTTTGATCGGGTTGAACTGCCAGGTGTAGAAGACATATCTTCATATCAGCTCTACTTTCACTTCAAACGAATATTTATAAGAACACCTAACACTGTAATGCTTCTAATGCTTCAGGTACTACAATACTTATAGTCTAGGTACAAGTTTAGCAAGTCAGTTTTCTAATGCTTTCGGTGTATTTATCATAGAGAACAATGATGATTTACGTGGCTTTTCATGCTCCCCATCTGTTCCTTGTTTTGCACCGCCCCTCGTCAGAATCCCTTTACAGACAACGCGGATCTCCACCACAGGCCTGTCCGCCTGCTTGGCATGAACACATGGGATGTGGCTGTTTCCCTGACTAATTTTGACTGGAGCCTCTTCACATCCGTGCGTGAGGTAACCCTATGAATGGCAGCGTCACAACCTGCTGGGTTCACTTGGCTCGTAGACTTATTACCGGGCTCTTAACGGTATGCGTGTGCTCCATTCGGACTCCTGTGCGCCCGCACTGCAGCAGGAGCCCATTTACTACACGATCAGCCGGCAGGGGAGCAGTGGCCACACGGCTGCTCTGGAGATGCTGCTGCAACGCTGCAACGAGGTGCAACTATGGGTGATGACGGAGGTGCTGCTCTGCACCAACCCTGGCAAGCGTGTCCAGCTGCTTAAAAAGTTCATCAAAATTGCAGCCCAGTAAGAGACTCTTTTTATCTAAACTATTGTTAATAATGCCATAATTATGCTATAAACTCAAATATGGAGGCACGTTTCTCATTGCTTAAGGCCGTATCTTCAGTTATTGTCCTAGAAATGATAGACTATTATACTAACCATTAAAATAATGAACATGTAATCAGGAAGACTAAGACAGAAGACAATTCACCACTGAATTGACAGCACCTAATAATTATTAGCTTTAGCTTTTTTTTGCATAAAACGCAACAGATTTCGCTGGCAGTCTTTGACAGATCTGTGTTTTAATTCCAGTGGCCTTACCAATCTTACCCTTCTACAATGGGATTGGTCTGTAGCACTTGGAAACCTTAAGCTCGAATGGCAGGCAGCCGCATGTGTTGGTATCCACTAAGCAATAAAGTCGAAGCAGGTGTAGGGTGAGGGCACCATACTCCTCATCGTGTGTGGTTAGCGCCATATGGCCAGTGTGGTTGCAAGGGGCCATACCATTCCATCTGTTCCCCTTAAGCACTGTGCTGGAGTAATCTGTCACCCAAATGACTAGTGAAGCCTCTCAGGCTTGTGCCGTGACTTTACCACGTTGTCATTTGTGCTCTTCGGTTCATGCTCCTTTTCATGAGGTCTCTTTCATCCTTAAAGGGGGGAGGGGGCTTTGAGTCATGTATCTTTTGACCATTGATCATCAGCGGTATTTAACTCTTTCCTGATACAGAAGTGTTTTCAAAGGTAGTTTTCAAAGATTGTTATGATATGAATGTGCTATGGTGTATATTGGTTATAGAATCTGCCCTTGAAGGGTTCCGATTTTGTCTCTCCGCAGCTGCAAAGCACAAAGAAACTTGAACTCTTTCTTCGCCATCATCATGGGCCTCAACACAGCAGCGGTCAGTCGACTGAGTTTGACTTGGGAGGTAAAAAGGCATCGCTGTCGTGGCCAAAGGACACCGCCAAGGATGGCGGATGCACCGTGAAGGTCTTACTGGTACCGCTGGCAGAATTAAAAGACAGGTTTTCTTTATTTCCCTCCTTCCTTTTTCCCTCAAGAAAGTTCCGTGCAAATTCAGGAAGCTGTTTTCAGAACTGGAAATGCTGACGGTAAGTAATCCAGGCTGTCCAGGAATGTCACTGGTTCCTCTCTTACAAAACACACTTGTCATACTTTGCGTTTGTGTTTTAAGATGATAAATCCTACATCTTATTGCAAGACCTTGTTAAGATGTGGATGGTTCCCAGTATATGTATATTTATAGGAAGAACCAAGCCCTCACTGCTTGTGCCTCTCTTCAGGACCCATCCCTCAACCACAAAGTCTACAGGGATATATTCAAGAAGATGAAACCCCCCAAGATCCCCTTCATGCCTCTTCTTCTGAAGGGTAATGTCTCGGAATGATGCCAACCGTGAAGTACAATGCTGCAAACAGACTGTGTTACAGAAGCCATCTGGTTGTTTCTGATTCATAAGTGGCAGAGCCCTATTAGAATATGGACTGGGTTACTAAATGCAACCCATGTTGTGTCTGGTTGGTGAAGTGTTATTTATGCCATAAAATTATTCATTACATCTTTCTTTCATAGATATCACCTTTATTCATGAGGGCAACAAAACGTTCCTTGATAACTTGGTTAATTTTGAAAAACTGGTGAGTAAATGATGGGTGTCAGATATGGGGGGGGGGGCATGGGTATCCCCTGGTGGGTGGAGTAAGGTTTTGACCTTTACTGTGACCTCAGTTCTGACATAAGTAGACCTCAGTTTTAGCTCCTTGCACAGACCTTGCTCCCGATCCTGTTTCTCAACTCAAACCTCGGGGACCCCCTGACATTTTTATTCCCTCCCAGTACCCAGCACACCTACAGTAGGTGTTCAGTGTTTTTGATTGTTTAGTTCATTCTTGATTGTTTGGTTTGTTCTTGACTGTTTGCTTCAGGTGTTGGGAGCTGGGAGGGAGAGAAACGTAGATTGTCTGGGAGTCCCAAAGAACTGGGTTGAGAAACACTGCAGTAACACATTGCAGCCCTTCCCAATGCCCATTTCATTTCTGTCCTTACTTCCGTTCTGCTTTTCCTTTTTCTTCTCTGAGCCAGTTTAATAAATCTGTAACCACAAGCGGTCTATACTCCGTCCACCCAGCCCCACATCGTGTAGTTCTGTTCTCCGCCTGGGCTAAAGCAAGTCTAACAAAATTTTGGTTATTCATGAGAGATCAAGTCACTCAGCTGGCCATGTGATCACAACACAAATGGCGTCGTGGCCATAACAGCATCTCTGATCTTCTTCCAGCACATGATTGCAGATGCCGTCCGTCTTATCCGACACTGTCAGATGGACCACACGGGTCAGTACTCGATGCATTTTGGATCAGAAAATAACAGAAACATAACATGTGGTTAACACTTTTCAGGTGGAAAAAAATTTACTGTTTACATTGCATATATATGCATATATATGTATATGCTGTGATTTCAGCATGTAGAGTTTGTGAGTTATAAATGACAGGGAGCATCATCCCAGTGCCCTCATAATGAAATGCTGTAAACGAACAGCATGGAGCAAAGCACTGTAGCTAACACCACGAGGGCTTCTTCTTTATGAGTACTAATGCAATCACAGCTGTATAGCACTTAGCATAATCACACCCAAAAGCCACTTGTTTCACTGCTTATCCTAGCATTGAGGCAATGCATTATGAACAATGCTGCAGCAACAATGGAAAAAAGTTCTAGACTTCACTTTATCAGACTGATGAATCGCCTGTGTGCCCTGTAAGTGGAAGTTCCCATCAAACGTGTAGTTTTTGGGTAGCCATTGGTTACTTTGCTGGCAATGTATGCTAAAAGTGGTATGTGCCTCCGTTTTTTTTTTTTTTTTAGGAAATGAAGTGTCCCCAAAGGATAACGCAGAAACGAGAAGCTATATTAATTACCTTCACATCATCGACAATCAGCAGACTCTTTTCGAGCTGTCCCACAGATTAGAGCCCCGGATGTAGGGATGAGAATTGCAGTAACTCCGCATGCATTGATACAGAAGTCATGGAAGTGGATCGAAGCAAAAAACGGACCACCTGCGAGATCATATGTGCACGAATGCTAACTTGGGTTCAGACCACTAGGGGGAGACAGAGCCCATAGTGACAGAGAACCTGAGCAAAACAAAGGACACCCAGGACCCTTCCCTCCTGAGGGAAGCATTAGGTATGAACATGTAGGAATGTTTGTTAATCTGAAGAGAATAAAAGGGAAGCTACACCTTAAGAAACACAAATGCACTGAAAGATCACTCAGTGATTCAAGACTCGAGAATGCAAAGAAGACTGCCAGTGACTACATGCACATGCAGTTTGTTTTAATAAGCCATCCAGTGACGGTCTGGTGGTCATATGGCTCAGTAATGTGAAAATATTTCACAGAGGAGCAGTATTATAGCATTTTAACAGTATTATCATTGTCATTGCCAGGATCAAGATGAGCCTCTTAACTACAACTCTGGTTTCCTGTCACTGTTTTCAGTATATAAGCATTTAATCTTTATCAATGCAGTCGCGGCTGCAGCCTTTTTCAACGTTTTGTTGCTGTATATTGCGAGTCTGTGTTGGACTCCAAAAATATGCAGTCATTAATCTTTGCTGAACTGTCAGAATGCACATAAACAGCCAATGTCTGGGGATCTCCGCAGCCAATAACGCAGCACTCCATTTGACCCAGGAACCTAACAGAAATTCAAATAGGGAATGTAAGGGAAATGATCAGTTTGATAAATGACATATTATTTTCTCTGGGCATCCGTCTGCTTCTCATTTCTACCATGTATTATATGCACACATAATTGTTTACCATTTGTCAGTGCCAAATTTCTTAATTAATTCATCTGATAATATCTAACTTTGCATATTCAGCACATCATTATTTTGTAAAGTAGTCTAAGTCCTAATGGAATAAAAATGTAAAAATTTTAACACTATTACCAAAATCCGTACTAAATTACCGGAGATTTGCTGTTGACCTATTAGTACTGTGCCACAGCTTTACAGTTGGAGTATGGAATAGTCTTCCTGCTAGTGTAGCGCAAGCTAAAACCCTGGGTTCCTTTAAATCTGAGCTAGATAAGATTTTAACAACTCTGAGCTATTAGTTAGGTTCTCCCCAAACGAGCTTGATGGGCCAAGTGGCCTCCTCTCGTTTGTAAATTTCTTATGTTCTTATGTTCTTACAGCCTGAAAAACAGCATTTTATGTTTTTAATACATCTTTTGAAAAAAGGGTGCCGAAACGTAAGTAGGCCATCCACTGAGCTCTTGGACACTTTAATGCAGAAGTGGGATTAACTTGGAGATGCAGGATGGTAACCCTACACACTCAGGACAGTGTGTTTGCGTAGTGTACATTTCAACGGATCTCTTCACATCCCACTATGAAGAAAGGAAGTTCGGGAAATGCTGACGTCATTTCCGGGTAAAATTTAAGGGAAATCACAAAAATGTGTGTATTTGGACATTTTTGTTTAAAGGTGCTGGGGTGGGTATAGATTCTGCAGCAGAAGTCAAGGGGCCTTGGTTTGGCGTGAACAATACCACCGGCAGACACATTAACAATACCTCCCTTTAAATGTTTCAGGACCACGACTTTCAGCATATCTGTTCTGTTTTATTTTATATATTTTTATAAGGGTTGTTTCAGTTACATGTTCTTTGACATTGTTTAAAGTTACACTTTTTACTGACACTTGTGCAAGGTAAAAAACAAAAAAGCAATCAAGGTCATATACGTGGGATATCCCAAAAGTACTGCTGTGTTTGAAAGCAAAATGTGAGTATGTGATGCGTGTCCGTGTGCGTATCCACGTGCACAAAAAAGTTGTGATTTATATATAAAAAAACAGCTTTCTACAAATGTTGCAAATTAACTATGAGGCAATATTACATATTTATTTGATGTTATTTATTTGTGTTTGAATGATGATCACTGTTTTTTTTTTTTACTGACTTTGTGAATACATTGGCTCCCAATCGTATATTACTGTTAGATACGGACAGTCAAGATGAACAGAACCATTCAGGTTATTTGTGTGATGTTTTTTGTAGATGGTGTGTTTGAAATGGTCAGTATGACATGGGTGGCAGACTCATAGACAGACCATTTGTACTCCTTTGCATGGATAGAAAATGCTTAAAGATGTTCTAACTGGAAATAAGCTCCCATTTATATTTAAAAACTGTGGGGCAGAAGGCAGTACATTCATAGCATGTGTTTTTGCTTGGTCCACATTATCCCTCTGAATTGTATATATTTTTGCAGTATTTTGAAAATGTTGTGAAAAAATAAAGATTTTAGTAATGTATTGCATGGTTCTGGTTCCATTTTTTCAGACTGTTCAGTTACTAGCGTAAAACCTGCACTCTAACTCATAGGCCTGTCTTTGTCACTGTTTAGCCTATTACATTTATAGCTAACAGATAATTTGGGGAATGCCAGATAGGTTCTTTATTCTAGTATATGAAGGATAAACTATAATGTGGGTTCCATCCATCCAGAATTGAATTTTTTTTATAACCTGGATGGGCCAATCCACCCTTTTCCCTTTGAGAACCATGACCTCAGACTTGGAGGATCTGATCTTCAACCCAGCCTATTCACGCTCAGCTGCAAATCGCCCTAGTGCATGCTGCAGGTCACAGTCCTATGAAGCCAACAGGACCACGTCATCTGCAAAAAGCAAAGACACAATCCTGAGGTCCCAGAACCCTTCTGTCTGTTGGGTACAGCCTAAAAATTCTGTCCATAAAGGTTATGAAGAGTTCGACCAACAGATGAGAGCCTTCTCTCCTGACTGTTGTGGCTACATTAAGAGCTGGATCTTGGTCATTTGTTCTCTTCCTGCTACACCTTTGTATGGCTCAGTGATTCATTGGAATCTCCACAAAGCAGCTATGTCTTGGTCTTTTAGATTCACTCTGCATAATATCAGGAAGATCAGGTCTTATTTGTCAGTATACGCAGTTCAGTTTCTACTCCAGGCTCTTGTCATCTCACGACTAAATTACCAGAACTCTGTGGAACTCTGTGCAGACAGACCTATAAGCCTGTGCACTTAAACTGCTACAGGAGATTCAAAATGGGGGCAGGACATCTGGTATTCAATCTGCCAAAATGTTCTCATGTTATACCCCTCCTTGTCCCTCTTCATTGGCTCCCTATATGACTCGCATTAAGTTCAATCGTGGGAGCTGGCACCCATCTCCATCGTCACTCATCAAGTACTACGTTCTGTCCGCCCTTCTTGTTCGGCAAGCCTGTGATGCCTGGAGATCCCCACACTGTGTGAAAAGTCTCACATCGTTCTGTGAGGTTCCGTGGTGGCAGAACAAGCTAGCCATCCACATCCAGTCATCAGAGTCCTCCTTAACCTTGCAGAAATGACTCAAAATGCATCTTTTCCAGGAAACGCCTCATCTAACCCTCCATCTACAGATTGATGCCGAATTCTTAGCTGCACTTCTGCCTAGCCGACTCATGTACTGCTGTACACTAGTAATGTACTCTATGCCTCTCCTATATGTCACTTTGGACAACAGCGAAAGCTAATACATGTACAATATAATATAAATTTGCCAGTGATCCATGTTAAAGTGCAATCTACTAATAATACAGAAATATATTCTGAGAAATCGATCATTTACATTATGTATGAAAGTTCTCTTCCACACCTACGTATGTGGGCAGTGGTGGCCTGATGGTTAGGGAAGCGTGCTTGTAATTGAAAGATTGCTGATTCAAATCCCCAGCCAGCAAGGCACCACTGAGGTACCCTGAACAATTAATTATTCAATTGAATTAGTTTAAGAAAGTAAGGTACTGATGACTACGAGTCAAGTCAAAAATTACATGGGTGTATTGGTTCGTTATTGGGAATACTGGGGTGATTTTAGGGGAGATTTTGAAGTGGCTAAGCTGACACACTTTGACAGACATGATATAGTTTGCGTCAATATGAAGATCATTTGAACATCATTTTAAACTGCCTAAGACTTTTGCATAGTACCGTATATGGAACAACACTGACATCTAGGGGATTTATACGTATTACGCTCCTCCTATTTAATTTGTAACAGTGTTAAATTCACTTTTGGGATAGTCGTTCAATTTAAAATGGTAGAAAAAAATCGCGTTAGGGAACAGAGAACAGGATAACTGGTTTTTAGCGATAAGGTTTTTTTTTCAGCATTTATGTGGGCATGGTTAACGAAACACAGAGGGCATGTATATTTAAATATGAGCCGCTTAGGAACGAAAGAATCGAACTGAGTGACGACATGTGCGCCGTAAAATAAGCCGTAAAAGGATTAAAGACCGCTATAAAGACCTTTCCGAGTTTGATAGGGGCGAGAAAATATGGAAAAGTCAATTAATACCTTTTGTCATAACCAAAAAACAGGTGGAGAGAATCAACACACCAGACCCGGTCAGCTGACTGTTCTTCCCGAGGCTGCCAGATTGAAGAAATGAAAAAGCCTAGTGAAAGACTGATTCCATTACACATTCAGATCTTGTCTAGTTCTACCTGTCCGTCTGCATCACAAAAGCAATCGTGCTGGATTTCCAAAACTGAGTTCTGTGTTAAAGTGTCCGTGGAAACAATGAACCCTTTGTGTTGCTTGGGCATTCACAACCTGAAGGAATCACAGCTCTTGACTCTGCATTTCCTGCAGTTGAATCACACGGGCAGTCAAAGGGCTTGCGATGAACCAGGTTTTCTATCCAGAGAGCAATCCCTGCCGTGCATTCTCTGTTTCTTGGGGCAAAGGGTCATTAGGGCTCATTAGAACAATTTGTATTTTTTATTTCCCTACTTCAGAAACTCAGTGTCCTGTTTTCAGAATATAGTCAGGACGCCTGAAATAAAGGTTGTCGGCATATTGTACCTATAACTCCTACAATGGTATTACAAAGGGATTTCCAAGAGGATTAGCAGGCATGTAAATGATGTTTGTCAAGCTTAAACTGAGGTTTAAAATGAGCCATGTTATCCAATAGCAAGTTATATAAAAATATACATGGTTTACAGTTGAGGCTGCCTTATTTTTGAAAGCCAGATGGTGTCTAAATGGTTGCCGGATGTTTACAGTTTTCGGAATGAAAACAAAAATCACCTCCAGATCTGATATCAGCTTAAACCTGCTCATCAAGAAACGTTTATGTCAACGAGGTGATTGTGTTGTGTTTTAATTTTGCATTAAAATGCATATTCATGTTTTTTTCTCTGAAGCAGATTTAAATCGAAGATTAAACTAGGCTATTGTTTTAATTTGGCAGTCATTTTTATTAAGACATTTCATTTAAAACTAAAGGCCCTATAAATATAAACCTATTTTTAAAACTAATATTCATAAATATCAAAAAGAAGTAACAAAGACAAATACAAACACATTGTAGAATATAAATACATTTTAAAAAGAGAATCACATGGTTACCCTAATGCTTTCTTCTTTTCCATCTGTGTTAATTTGGCATTTGAGCATCAGTACATTACCCATTCTCCAATACTGTCAACCGAGTCAAGACTAAACCAGTTCAGCTTGGTGGTGTGCAGACTGGCTTTATATTATTCTTAACGATTTCTCACAAACCGGAAAAAAATGCTACAATATGCCCATGAAACTATTTATTTATGCTATTATGACTGAATTGTAGTTTATTTGGTAGCATTTTGTAGTCTCGCTGATTTTACTAATTGTATTAGTACTGCACAAAGTTAGAAGTGGGCTACAGTATTTGATAGATTTCCCTGCTGCCCCTACCTCGGGCTCCCAGTAGTGCGTCCTTAGGTCAGCCCACTCTGGCTCCCCATGACCCAGCATGCCTAGCTCACAAACTAGAATCAGACAAGCTTAATTGACTCACACAGTGACATATTATTCACAGGACGTGCAAATGAGGGATAGAAAACCAATTTCACAAATGTGACCATTCCAATGTTTTTTTTTTTCCTTCTGTGTGCGCCCAGTGCCACCCCCGGCAAAATGCTGCTCTGGGCGCCTGCCCATGTCGCCCATACCTAAATACGCCAGTGCAATGGCCTGACGTGAATGTCAAAGATAACTAAAATAGATAAATCAAGCTGAAACTGTAAAACTTTATCATCAGTCAGCATCTTGAAAATTGTAATGGATCCTTCGTAGTATACTGTCCTACGCCATTTTAGAGAACTATCAGTTCTGTACACTAGAATGAACCTTTTCACAGCCATTATAGCATACAGCGTTTATAAGATTAACTCCGCGTGGCATGAAATGGTCCCCTCCAGCAGGGCGTGACAACAAAGTCTCAGCAGCTGGACAGGCTGTTTTGGCTCCGCCTGCTGTGAGCCACGACCGTGGGCACCATGACGGGGGAACTTAGCGGCTTCGCTCTGTGATTTCCTCCCCGAGTCGCCGCACACCATATCATTTCCCTGTCGCCTAATGACTGACCCGGCACAGCGGCGTGCTAACGACAGGAAGCTTGCTGGAAGGACGGCGCTGCTCCTCTTTCAATAATGCAGGGAAGGGGAGGCCCGGGCTCCCAGTCGCAGGTGCTCCGCACAGTTTGAGATGTGCTTAGATTCCGGTTCGAGGGGGGAATAAGCTGTTATTTGTGTGGAAAAGGATACTCATCTGGGGCAATCACATGTGGTTAAAGGGGGCGTGGAGACTCGCCTATCCCCAGCCTGACATGCAACAGTTGGCTATTGGGGCTTACATCACCGACTGTGTAATCATAACCTAATGTTTATTTCTGACATTCATACGCATTAGCTTTGATGCTCCGCTTTGGATTATATAGAGTGTGTAGCCTGCTCTGATTGTATGCTGCATTCTGACCTTGCTCCGTAAGCAAGAAACTTCAATTAATATGGAGGATGTGCATGTTATCGTTTAATCAATAATTGATGATATATACAAATATGAATTACGTATAATGTAAAACGGAGGTCCATCAAGCGTGTCCAATTGGGAGGAGGCCCTGAGGCAGATCCAGGACACACTGGAGAGATTATGTACTGTATGTCCTGGCTGTAAGAGGAGCTGCAAGAAGTGGCTGGGGAGACGGAGATCTGGGCACACTTGCTCAGACTGCTACCCCGTGACCTGGAAAATGGATGGGTGGATGGATGTAATGTAAAATATTGCATTTTAATCCATAGCTTTCAAAA
This sequence comes from Mormyrops attenuatus, assembly GCA_026777985.1. Lineage (NCBI taxonomy): Eukaryota > Metazoa > Chordata > Actinopteri > Osteoglossiformes > Mormyridae > Mormyrops > Mormyrops attenuatus. The sequence continues at coordinate 19,220,636 of JAODKC010000137.1, read as the reverse complement.
TTTGTTAATTGCTAGCATTATGGTCATAAAAACGTGCCAGTTTGCTATGCTGTTACAATGTCAGAAAAAGGGGTAAAAATTTGTACCTTTGCTTGTCACTGGGGCTGTACCCTTGTAATTGTACCTTTAAAAGTACATAAATGGACTCTGAGGAACATCCCAAAGATACAAACAGCACTAATGTACCATCAATGCTACAGAAATGTCCATCAGAGTCCATTTCTGTACCTTAAAAGATACAGTTACCTACAGCTAGGGCACAATTGGCAGACCTTTGTCGGTACAGCCCCAGTGACAAGCAAAGGTACAGAATTCCAAACATTTATTTGTTATGAATGACATATTACATATTTTTGAAAAATTTGTTCCATCTCAGATTTGTGAACTAGCAGAATAACGTCGTCACAAAAATAAAACTTAATGTGGATGAAAAGAAATATATCACTAACCCAAAGAAACCATCAATTTTATAGCTAAATCATCTTAATTTCAATGACGCTCCACTGTCAGGGGAAGATGACAGAAGTAATTACTACCCAGCAGAGTGTGTGAGAAGCTTAACCCCAGAACTGGTGTGTGATATGTTATCAGTAATCTGACCAATGGAGAAGTTGTGTGACTCTTGGTCTCTAATGGATGGGCAACTCAATTAAGGAAAGAATGGATTTCAGCACCAAACCCTAACCTCACTAATGCTGTTTGTTATCATTATGAATGGCAAATTTATTTCCATGGTTTGTGTCAGGATTGCCAACTTTGGTCAGCTGGCTGCCGTGAGATTTTCAATCAAGTCATTTACATGTATGCAACAGTTTTAATACCTTATAAATAGTCTGTAGGGTTTGCAGACTACCCCAGTGCTTTTGTTGTAGCTAATTGTAGGTTTATAATGGAATAATACAGATTTTCCATAAGACATGTGAGCGTGAGTCAAAAAGCGTGTGTGTCGTGCCAGATGCGGGAGAGTTGGCCGCCGTGGTTTATACCCTCTACAAAATGCTTAGGGACTCCTGTTTTATTCATGATATGCTGTGTTTGTACTGTATATTTATGAGTTCATATAACAGATTATAACTTCAATTACTGCTTGTATAAATACAATGCTCCTTTTTCCTAAAAAACAAAGGTTCCTATCTCTCTGAAGATCTTGCTGTTCTACGCTCTGAAGGGGTGTCTCACACTGTGTTCAATGAATTATACCACTCAATCGGTATTCAGCAGGGAAATAAAATTCAAGGTCAAGTGAACCCAATTTGAAAGTCAATATCCACTGTGTTCATAATCCCCAGGGTATCCTGGCTGTATTCTGTATTACGTATGATGTATTTCTCATCATACAAAAACCATTTCCAACCCTTTTTACCTTGTTCGTCAAAAATATACACTATACTGAAGGGTATTTCTCTAATTCTCAAAATGAATACTCTGTCTTCCAACAAAAAAAATTAGGATGAAAGACAATACAAAAAAATGTAATTTAATTATGGACATTTTGTTTAATTTTTTTGCATATTCGTCACCGATATCCCTCCTACCTGATTAGTAAATTTGGATACATTAAATATAGTTTCATAACTACATAATGAATGAATTTAAACAATAAACACTAAACATGGTATATTTTGTTTTTTAGACTTAATTCATAGACTTAATTCAGTAGAAGTTTGAGATAATAAGGGACAATTTTCTGTACTCAGGTTATAATGGGATGTCAAGCCAATACATGGGTATTATACAGAGTGTGGCCCAGCATGTCCTTCTGCTGCCGTGAAATTTTTCACACGCAAACTACAAATGTATGGTATACCACAGTCAAATATGCCATGCAGGTTATAATATTACCCTTACCATTACCAATATACCTTTCTTTCTGTAGGTATACTATTTATCAGATGTTTCTGATTCCCTTATATAACATAATCATATAATACAATTATATATATATATGCCTACATTTGAACATATATTTCCAATTTGGGATAGTTGTAAAGTTTTTTACATTATGCCTGTACCACTTTTTCCACACACGTGGAAACACTAGTGTTTCCGTAAAACGGCACAGGTTTTATCTCTGTATCACAAACAGACAATGAATGGTTTAGCCTCAAACACATGGAGTAAAATGATACAATTTACCCCATAGTCAGGGATAGTTGTAACGCGGCTCTGAGTTAAATGTAACATTAGAAATTACGTCAAAGGCGTATGTGTACAATGTATGCTAATCACAACTAAAATCAAAAATCATACAACCAAACAAAATGTGCACCCGTTTTAATAACTGAATAATATCGTGTAAGTCTGCCTGCCTGTGTGTGTGTGTGTGTGTGTGAGTGATGTGAGTCTCAATCAGAATCACAGTAGTGGCAGGTGTATCAATCTCCTCCTGAATTACAGCCTTGACGGCCTCGCCTTGGACAGACTGTGCATTTCACCTAATTTTCCTTTGACTTTGAAATGTTCCACACACACAAAGAAGATGTTTCCTGGGCTTGATAAGTGGCCTGGTGTAAATACCGTTACAACTATCCCAAACTGTGGTAGCCATGAACAAGTATACCTTGCAGCTAAGAGCAACGATATTAGCACTCACAACTTGTATGAAAGATATTTACATTGGCATATAATAAAACGATTTAAGTCTGAATAATGTAAATACAAAGTCTGCAGTGCTATCACAAAAATAAAGTCAAAAGAATTACTTTCGTACCTCACATTTTTTCCTTACAAACAGAGTACGTTGCAGAACGCTACTCCTCCACGTGTGAAATAAGGACTAAACTGCGCATGTGCAGATCGAGTTACGTGATTCGTCCCTCCTTCCCGGTTAAAGAAACAGACTTTGTAACGGTCACCCCTACGTGTATTAATTGCACTATCAGAACATTTTACGGCGCAGTTTCGCAACTGCAAATATATTCATCCAGAGCAACTTTCAGTTTTACGATAAAAAACTTTTAAAATGGCATGTATTGCTTTTCCCCTGGTGGTTGACAGGGACTTTTCAACAATGGATATACGCATTAATATAATTAAATCTGGCCTCCAACCCATATTTTAATGTTCATGAGGTAAATGCGGACTGTTCCAAATTACGAGAGAAGGGAGCGGCATCGATTTTATCTTGTGATTTTATAAGACATTTCATCAAATTATAAGGCATTTCGTTAAATTAGATTTTATATTAAGAAATTACATTTTAAAAAAATATCTTATATTGGCGAAAATTTCATTCATTGTGAAATCACAGACTGAAATATTTACTCTCCCATGTCTTGAGATACATCTTTGAACCTTCGGCAAATTAATTCATTTTCGTTATTTTTTGGAAATTGTCCGAAGTTGTCGGTAAAATTATCTGCAATGTCGAGTTTGTCAAATAAGGTATGTTTTATTTATTACATTAACTGCGTGGCAACACTATTCTTAGTGTTCTGTCCTCATGTAAAGTTTTACAGTAGATGAAGATAACTCGGCTGGTGGGTAGAAGGTTAACATTTTAATTAAAAATAAAAACTTCCATATGTACTTATACGTATCGGTACATGCTGAGTATATATATAAAAGTATTATTATTTTCAGTTCATCCTATCAGTAGGAACTTGAAGTAGCTCTAGCTGTGTATATTAAGTGAACTTACGACATGATTTGGCCTGCTCGAAGTACCTACTTACACGTTAGATTTATACAAACTTATTTATAGACATTTTTAAAATATTTTGTAATAACTGGCTGCAGTTGGGGACCCATCTTGTATTCATTGGGCTCCGCAGGAATTATAGGATAGAAAGACATTTAGCATTTTCCTTTAAATAAATTATCACGAAAAAAATGTTTCATTTACCAATTGGTATATTCCATCAAAGCTGTTAAAATGTAACATTTGAAAGCATTTCCATTATTTTCATCAATGCACATCAGCATATTTCAACAATGCATTCTCTTTGCAGAAAAACACAACTGAGCCTCACATTGAAAACCAGCTTTATCTTCATCCTGTAGCCAGTAACAGGCTCCCTGTATTTGGATGCTTAGGGTTACAGAAATGGAAAATTCATGCTGCTGTGTTCTACAGGGCATATGTTTCCAGTCTAAAGACCTCACTGAGGAACTAGTTCGAATTTTCACTGAAGACTCTGACTGTGAGGATGAAGAATTTAAAGGCTTTGCTGAAGATAACATTAAGGCAGGTGACAATACCAGGGTCAGTTTCATAGCCAGTGCATACTTGTTTTTATTAGAAGGCAATTTGCTGCTGTAGGTCTCACTACCTTGGCTGAAAGTGATATTCTGTAGTTTAATTGTTGTGTTCTTCTTAAGATACCTTTGGATAAAGAAGGAACTGTTTGGTTCAGCTTTACTTTAACAAAACTTTAACCCCGGGCAATGTTATGCATGGTTCCTTACTAGCCAGAGGAGCTAGTGCATTTCGTTCATGAAGATAGGGATGATGGTGAACACCCCTTCACCCGTGTAAAGAGGACTGGCCTGCGCATAGCCTTCAGACTCCCTGTGAAAAGAAGACGACATGTCCAGGAGAAGCCTTTGGAGAATGACAAACAGCAGGAGCACGATGGATCACAGAGCAGGGAGGTCAGGGTGAGTGACAAACAGCAGACCAAGGAAGAAGATGGTGAGCCTCAGATGAGCGCTGCTCCAGGGCTTACCGCGGACCTCACAGAAGAGGACGAGGGTTTAGAGATGGAGCCCAGTGCCATGGAGAAACGGGCCACCAACATCAAAGAAAACAAAGCCATGGTATAGCCTTTCACATTCTTTCTTTTGATTATAGACGCGCATCTACTGCCATGTTAAATGGTACATCTTGATTTTCCAGCTCGAAAAGTTAATGGCTGACCTAAGCTTGCTGTCTCCATCAAAGAGAACTTCAACCACCAAACTGTCTGTAAGACTTCGGAAACTTATTTCATAGCTCTGGGTTGTCCTCCCCCTACTGGTTAATTGGGCCATTTACATTTCAGAAAAGGAAGAGGTTATCTACTGAAGAAGGAATGTCATTGAAGATGAGTGTGCGGCGTAATCCAACTCGCAGAGCCAGGCCTCCAGATAATTTCGCGGCAGAGTGCCTGTTGGCCTCTCGCTCAAAATACAGGGCACATCTGTTGAAGATCAAGAGAGCCAGGATCATGACAAAGCTCACAGAGGTAAGTGTGAGGACTGTAGTAATTGTGTAACTGGATGGATTAGACCAAAAAGTTCAAGGCTTAAGTACTTTTTTGGGGTTGTATTGTACTCCCAAGATAAAATATCCAAGCCGTAAAAACTGCTGCACAGTAGAGGTGTCCGCTAACGAGATATTTCACGTGAACATGAAGCCTGGGTAGTAAACTGAGTTAACATCACCCAGATGCACAGGCAGAAGGAGCGATCTCCACGGAAACACTCTCGACATGGCACTGCTCGGACGGTTGAAGACATCACCAAGGAGGAGCTTGAAAATGTGGCGAACACATCAAGAGATAAGATCCATAACAAAGAACATGTGGGTTTATTAGATTTACCATGAATGCTTCAAAAAGACATCGGATCATTTTGCAGCTTGCTTCTTACTGTGAATTAATACTTAGTGGTATATTGAATATTTACTTCAGATTCATGATGATTTTGCTTGTGATGTGAAGTTAAATAACATTGTTAACATGGCAATGGCTTTTTTTGTAATCTGGCCCATTACATTTTATAAAGATAGGGCTATTTAGCAGATAGCAGATATTTTAAATTTGTAAACCTTGACATGCCGTTTTGACAATAAACAGCAATTTGGTTACATGCATGTTTTTATTGTGGATTGGTGCAAACTAAATATGACTGTCATTGTGGAGTTGCACAACAAGGCAAAATTTGGACAGGTGAGGCACTTTTGCACTAAAGGAAACTTTAATCAGTTTGCACTTTTATTTTTTGTGTGCTACTCTTGTGTTTGTGTTACCATGGAGGTTGCATGAAATATGCTTACGTTTGATATTTCTGTTAAAACCCAGCCAGCAATAGAAATTATGTATGTGTTATTCCGCAAAGAATTTTTTGCTTGGATAAACATCATTTACCTATCTGTTTATGAACAACTTTTTTGTTTGGTTCTAATTTGAGAGAATTAATTAATATCAAGATATATAGCTAATCTAGTCAAAGGACTGAAAAATACCATTAATATTTTTTGCCCGTATCATCCAGACCCACTGGAATTGCGCAGTTGCACGATATCTATCCATTGATCTTCAAACCCCCTTATCCAGTACAGGGTTATAGGACAGAACACAGATTCTATAGTAATTATGTTGCTTTGAGATGTGGCATTAAAGGGGCCATCTGATTGACACTCAGCACTGCTTTACTCTTGGCTCATTTTTCAGGGTAGTACTTGCCATCAATGTAGGCAGAAAACATTGGACATGAAAACAGTGTGTAGGAACCACAACTGCATGGGTGTAACAGGGCAGTTCTGTGGGCCCTGTCTGAAGAACCGATATGGCGAAGATATCCGTACTGCGCTGCTGGATTCTGTGAGAGTTTTTGCCTCTTTAATCAATGAGCCTGGACACCTTGCCCCCTTTTTTTCTCAAGGCGTCATTTAAGAATGGCTGACAAATGCCTGTCATTTCTGTAAGTCCTGTTTGCCCCTCCCCCAGGTGTGGGTGTGTCCTCCTTGTCGGGGTATATGTAATTGCAGCCTGTGTCGCAAGCGGGACGGACGCTGTGCTACTGGCATACTCATCTACTTGGCCAAGTTCCAAGGCCACACCAATGTCAAGGACTACTTGGACAGGTCAGCAGACTGTCAGAAGGTACCAGAGTAGCAATCCAGGATCATTTCTGAATCGTGTTACTTTAATTACTCAATACAACAATACTACATTTGTAGTTTAAAATCCGTGGTTTTAGTGAGTATATATTCTTGTACATCTCACACTTTTAAATGTATTAAATTGATGATGATCTAATGGAGTGTTCTTTAAAGTAATCCTTTAATGATTACGATATACAGCTATAAAGTATCACAGTGCTTATGACGTGATGTCTTTCCTCTTCTCTCCCCAGCCTTCAGAATGAATGTTAAATCTAAGTCGACTGTGTCTTCATTCTTTCTGCTTGTATTTTACTATGCCTGGATATTTATATTTTATTTTATAATTTTCGTTTGTGCTCCAAGTTCCTTTAGGCCTCTAGGTTTACCATTGCTTGTATCAAAGTTGTTCACTTTTACTGTAGTTACTTGAGGACTGTTTGAATATTTTTTGTTCTATTTAAAATAAATGTTCTTCTGCAGAAATCATTTTCAAAGTGTTTTCCATCATGGAGTGCTACTATTTAGAATAGGTGCTTGTGGTTACTGTAAAACTAACTTAACTTAGGCACTGAATAAACCTATTTATTTAAACGTGTTTTATGGGTTCCTGTAAAGGAAACTCACAAAGGATTGCTAATCTGGAGACTGTCACAGTGATTACACACACTGGACTGTTTTTCTGCGTCTCCAGCCCATGTGCACATCTGCCTGGAAATGTGTGTATTTCTGCAGTGCTGCCAGGTTAAAGTGAACAGCTGTGCTGGCAGATAAGCACACATGTGCGTCATCATGGGAAAGCAGCTGCGGTCTGAGCAGTACCGTCCTATTTTTGGATGCAGAGATCTCACACGGACAGCAATAATGCTGCACCAGCCAGGATCCACTTTGCAGACGGGTCTCTGGTCCTGAGGGGGAAGGTCCAGACATAGGTTGGCCCACGGAGCTTGGTCTTATACATGGGGCACTCATAGTTGTTGCCTGGCTCTGGCTGATCGAATGGGGCAGCCCGGAGATACAGGACAGGCATCTGGGGGGCCAGCTCTTTGGGAAGGGCGTCTGTTATCATGCCATTCTGGATATCCCAGCGTGCACCTGCAAAGACCATGGGCACCATTCTCAAAACTATCATGGAAGCAGGCTTCAGGTGTGTTTAATGGTCTGATACCTAGAGGCTCTTTGTGAGTTAAAGGGTGAATTTAAATGGTGCACGTCTGCAGTACAGTCTGATAATTACTGAACTACTTATATGGTGAAAGATGTGGCCTTCATACTATATGCCCCTCTTACCTTCCATGTAAAGGCCATGTATATAAGCACCTTCCCGTGGAGGGTGTCCATAGTCGTCCTTAAATTTCTTTGTCACATCCACAGTTAGACGCACTGTATCCAGAGGCCATGCATTCTTACGGGCGATGCTCTGCATTACGGCTATAGAGAAAGTGAGGTGAGTAGTTCAGATGTGCAGGACATGCCATCACATTCAGAAAGCGGCCCCAGATCAGCAACGTTGTTGTGTGAGAGGATGTTACAAAGACATGACGAAGTGGATCTGACCTGTAAGGAAGGACTGAGGGTTGAAGAACCCCGAAAGCCACACCACTGGAGGGAGAGTCAGGTCCTGCGTCCAAATGTCCAGCTCTTGACATCGGGACAACAGATCCTGGAACCTGGTGGATGATAGATTGTGTTTCTCTGTTTTGGGAAAAATTCTGTCACAGGTTTTTACAATTAAAGTGGATATTTTAACTGATGTGTGTCTGTGTTTTTGCGGGAAACTGTTGTAAGTGATTTACCATTGGGCGAGGGTAGATGTGGAGGGGTAGGCCAGTTTGGTCCAGGATTCTGGGACATTATTGCAGCATAATGGTAACTGTAGGGCCTCCATTTTTGGCGAGACAGTCAGCTGTCCCTGGGAATGGGCACATACGGATAATTAAAGACTGACATCTCTGGAGGATTTCCTCTTATATCCACATTAATGTGCATTGAAGGAAAAACAATCAGTGCCTGAAACTAAAGATTTCAAAGCAAATGTTGAACTGTGGAGCCAGAAACTATGGTTTTTCAACTCACTTTCAGTCCCATGTCCAGCTCCTTCAAAGACCTAAATATTTCACCAATCAACAAATTCATCCGTTCACATTCCTGGAGACACACCAGGACATAGGGACTCCGTTCTGTAGATTTTGCCATTATTTCGAACATGTTGAATTCCTCGGGGAGCTTCTCCAAAATATCATCCAGGACACTTTTCACCTGGACAGAAGACAAAATTAGTAGCCTACAGTATCTGATATTGCTACTTTTTTATCACTAGGATAATTGTTTAGGGAGTATAGCTCGTTGGATGTCCATTCTTCACACTGAAGTTTACAAGTTCACAGCTTGCATGGTTGTCATTATTGTTACTATGTGACTCCATCCTTGTGATGGCCTGGCATCCTGTATTGGATTAGCAGTTCTAGAACATGGTACAGATGGAAATTAACCACTTGAATTTGAATAAAATTAATGAAACCATGCAGTGGTCCTCATCTCCTAATCTCCAAGCAGATGATTCAAAAGCTTAACCTAGAATAATGTGACACCTTACGGACGTTTGCCTACGAAGCTCCTGACCTTGTCGTCTTCACTGTGTCCTCCAGTGTCACCTAGGGCACAGTCTCCGGGCTGTAGTTCCATCAATGTCCTGAAGAGGGCGTTAGATGTGCTGGTCAGGAACTCTGTCTCAGCATTCAAGTGTAAGCCATACAGGGTGGGATTTTCTGCGGGAAGGTGCTTGTCCACGTAGCTGTGGTAATCACTGTAGTCAAGGTTGGGAGGGGCCAAAAACCCAGGGCAGAGAGACAGCTCCCCTTCGAACTGGGGGGGGGGGAATGAAGACTTGGATTTATGCTTATTTCTGGCGATCTGAAGCTGATTTCACAATTCCAGACTATCATAAGAAACGTTTTTTTATGCAAGTGATTAGTTGTCATTGTTGACACAACACAGCACACATGACGATGAAATGTGTCCTCTGCATTTAACCTATATGTGTCATCGTGAAATAACAGGGGGCAGTTGATTCAGCTTCCGAGGAGCAGTGCTTGGGGGCAGTACCTTGCTCAGGGCACCTTAGTGGTACTTTGCTGCTCGGGAAAACGAACTTTCGATTACAAGTAACCATTAGGCTACCACTTAAGTGCTTTAACTGGTACCATGTTGGTATTATCAACCCATCTGACTCTTATGTTCTTGAACTGAGCGTAAACTAAAGTAACCATGACATAACTAAAACATACACAGAGCTGGGCCCTAGTTTGAAACCTTTACTGTTAATTCTCAATGTCAATCCATGGTCTTGCCACTAGGTGGCAGCAGTTACCTTTCACAATCGTTGACTATGAACATACGATACAGTTCATTGGCCATAGAAGTACAGTAAAATTTTGCCATTAAACATGCCAAACACTTTGGCAGGGCTCCGAAATGCCAATGGACAAATAAAATGCTTAATATAAGCAAGAACAGATCACATTTTGGTACAGGCTGGTTGGGTATATATTTACCATGCTGGAGTGCATGTACTCTTGCAGGTAGGTGTGACACAGTCTTCTGTCCCAGTCGTCAGTGATGTGTCCTCCATACATGATCTCCCCAAAGAGGTAGTGAAGGTCTTCCCAGGGCACCTATGGGTAAGCAGGCAGGTCAGCCGCAGTCAGTACAGACATCCACCTGCTATGTCACCTCCTTGAGAAGATTCAGGCAGCCGGGCCATCTTACACTGGGTAGACGTGTAAGCCTGCAAAATCTGCATTAATTTGCAGACTCTTCTCTTTTTCATTAGATTATATTTCAGGTGTATCTGTTTGACTGAGTAGACACATGCTTGGCTGCAACCCTGAGGCTTTTATACACCCCTATAATCTCAATGAGTTTAAAAATGACTTATAATCTCAACCTAAAATCACACCCTAAAAAGCGCCCTCATTAAAAACAACAAGCAGCTACATAAATATCGGAAACATGTCAGGCTTTTCGGATAAGTAATTTTATCTGTGAAAAAATGAATCCGCCTACTTGCCTCATTGTAAGTTGATGGTATCAACGAGAGCCACCAATCTAAGACCAACTAATCTGAGGCCATAAAGCAAAGTGAAACACACCCACCCCAGAAATGACAAATCCTACAAGTTTACAACCATTTGTATCTGTATTGTTCTACAAATTGCTTCCATCAGCACTGCTAATTGCAGTGATCACTTACGCTGTGCAGTGCACTGTCACACAGGCTGTATGCAATTACATTTTGGGCGATGCTTCATTGCCTACCTAATGAATTCTGCGTATATAATCTTACAGGTTGATGTTTTGTTAATAAAATGAAGGGCATTTATTTTTGAAAATACTATGGTAAAATAATTTGATATGATCGGTGTTATATTAGATTGGACAAATAGATACCGCAATCCCGCATGACAAATCTGAAAATGTGATGAAGCCACTCTTGTATTTAAATTTTTTTTTTTTTTAATTCATCATGTTTAAGGACCAAATTTGCCATTTGGCATGAAAAGGAAGAGGGTGAATTTTTCATTAATGTCTTAGAACGTTGCACCAGCTGTGCGGTAATTTCACTATGAAGGTATGCCGCCATCACCACCTTATGAAAGTCTGCATTCAGGCCGTACCTTAGAGTTGACTTCCAGGAAGTTGTAGAGCACATTCGCAGAGATGGTGAGATCTCCTGTGCTGAAAGGGTAACCGTGATTCCAACCCAGGGGGCCAAATTTTCGCCGCTCAGTGACACAGGCATGGAAGAAGCAGAGCGAGAAGAGGATCCCATTAAACTCTCGCTCCCGTGAGCACATCTCCAGCGTCTCCTTCATGAAAACAGAAAAGCAGAGTGTGACCGAACAAGCACGTGGGCATTCTGTACACTTCCTTAATTGTTCTGGCGTATCTCTGCACTCCGTTTGGTGTTTTATACCTAGGCCGTCTTATGGGTCCCAGTGTAGCTCAGCCTCACCTGGTTGAAGTTGCAGAGAGCTGCATGCAGGTTAGCATGCATGCCGGAAGGTGGCTCGTTTGTAATCTTGATGGCATTCTCCAGGATGCCTTGAGGGATGATGTGCTCTTCTGGGGTTCCTGCAGGCTCTGCGCTAATGAAGACTCTGTAGTCTGGGTGACATCCTTCCCCAGTCTTTTCTAGAAGTTCCTCTAGAGTGTTGAGCCACTGAGCCACCAGGTGAATGTTCTAACACAAATAGCCCAAAAAATAAAATCACTTTGCTGTTCAGCTCAAACCTGCTTTGATCTGAGTACCAGCTATGGAAAAACAGCACGTAGTGTTGCACTTTCTGCATGTGTCTTCAAAGGTTACCATCCCAAAGCTCTAATTATCTTTTCAGAATTAAGGATTTTACAATACCTGAAGAATTACCCAGTGACCATCTCTGGATGCTCTCTCTAGGATCCGCCCTGCGATCTCCTCCTGACCTTGTCCCAGGGACAGGCTGTGCAGCCTCCCATGGTCAACGGTGTATCCCATCTTCTGTCCTGGAACACAGAATATTAATTAAGGATTAGCATAAGGCTCAGAGATGCTTATTATCTGTGGGACCTTTTTACTATCACATATAATTATCCTACTCAACGGTAAAGCATTTACAGAGATCCCAATGAGGAAATTATGAAGTAGACAGAACCATAGTTGACCATTCAGTGTGTAATACAAAATCCACAATTAAGTTACCAAATTGATTCACATACTGACCTCATTCATAGGGTTTAATAATATCAGTTTTAAAAACAGGCGGCCTTTTACAAACCAAGGGTCTCTACGTCTTTCAGCGGGTTGACCCCAGGTGAGAGGATAAACAACACTGGACTGGCAGGATTGGTCTCCTCAAAGGACTTCTCAAATTCTGTCCTTGGTGCGTTCACATATCGGGATCCGAGGTTCTCCTCTACAAAGTTCCTATCATAACAACCACCAAAAAACAACAACAACAACAACACCACAGCGTGATCCAAACGACCTGGATAACAACAGCCACTTTCAACCATGCTCAGCATTACCAGTAAACGAGAATCATATTGCACATGAGAAGTCTGATGTTAAGGCACTTTGACCAACAGGGTTTTACCTGAGAGCGTAGGTCATCCTATCCGGCCGTAGGGCTCGTAGAATGATCAGCTTCTGCACGGGAGTCTTAGTCTTCCAGTCATGGGGAAATCTCTCCTTCTCAGGCCACTCTGATTCTACCAGCTTCCTCCAGGGCTTCGCAGACCCCTCCACATCTCTATCAAGCCCCCGGAATTCATCCAGGCTGGCTATAGTCTGAGCATATAAAAACACAGATGTAGGCGAATACCGTCCCAAAGGTTAAACGAAGTCAGCGAGTATATCAGCTATTATATGAAGCAGCTTACCTTAATGGCCCCCCAAGCCTGTGGAGAGAGAAAATTTACTGGAGAGGTAGAACTAGACTCCAAAGGGAAGCTCAGCAGGAAGTCCAGCTCCTTGGCATCGATGGAGCCACACTTTAGGAGAATCTAGCGGCAAAAGAGTCAAGCAAGACAGGGAGAAAAGCAATGCTGTAAAAACTGTGATGCTGTAAAAATTATTTTATAAATTTTTTAATCAATAGGTCATATTTTCTTGGCTTTACATAAGCATAAATAAACGCAACAAAATGAACTGAAGAGGAGACTAGGAAGATGTGAGTCAGTTGGAAACAAGCATGTGACAACAAATTAAGCTAGTACTACACAAGTACTAAACTAGTCCTTCTTCCTCATTCTCCAGTGACAGATCTTGTGTGCATATGCATGTGAAAAGGATCTTTAATAAAGAAAGGAAAAAAAGAAGTGACATATTTCCATCATTCCTGTAGGACACGCCCACTGAAGACGCCACTGCTTGTGAAGAGATGGGGAATGAACTATGAGTAGTTTGAAGAATTATCAATAGACAGGACAGAAAGTCTTATGGAATATTTTAAATAAAGTTAATATTGAATCAGGAAAGTGCAGTGAGTGATGGGGGTGACGCAGGACAGCGGCCACGGAGAGGTGGTCAGCCTCTCACCTGGAATGTCATGTGTGACAGGAAGGTCAGTTTGTCCCTCTCAAACAGGCCTCGACTGGTATAGAGGAAGACAGAGTAGGTGACGGCCTCCGTGAGGTTGAGCACTCTCTCTGCCACCTCCTCGGCCCTCCCCGCTTGCTCGATGGCCTTGAGGAACGCTCCGTTAAAGGTCTGAAACGAAGCCCAGAGCTGTGTCGGCCATGCAGCATGTTAACGGAAGGCACTCCAGTCACAGTACCTGTGTTACTCAGTCTCAGTGTGACATCTCCGAACTGCCAATTTAATGACTAATTTTCCGGCAGATAATTCTTCAAAGCCAAATACCCCACTGTCCATAGGTCTCCACACTGACTGATTCCATCTGGTCACATGAACGGAAAAGCAATTCTGCCAGGATAAGAGGAAAATGCTCCTAGACCAGAGGGATTCACCTACTACATTTCTTTTCCCTAACACAAATACCTATATTCTTAGATTCCTAATGTTACTGACTTACAACAACTTAATAATAGCTTGATAATAGTGACTGTACCAAGTCCGGAAATACATTACAACACATATCAGGGGTAGAACAAAATTATGACAAAAAGCTTTACATTGTTATAGAACACCTCATAAGGCATTGGGCCACCCCTTTTCCTTCAGAATAGCTTCAGTCCTTCTTAAAATGTCTTTCGGGTCCAATGCTGTGTGTGGTGCGATATCAGGCAATTTTTCAAGAAAGATACCAGTTCTTTAAGGAGTGAATGACATGGAAATATACTTCACAGCACTTTCCATAATGATTCATTGATGTTTAGAGGCAGTGGAAGGTGTCTGACTTTATCCTGGTGTTTATGAAAATGCTCACATCTTTTGAGAAGTGCGTATAGGGGTATGATCGTATAGGAACACCTGGTCCTGTATAATGGTCTGCTCGTCCTCAGCTGTTACAGCACCACACCGAGCGATCACTGGACCTGGTGACTCCCATGGGGATGGCTGGATGGACCCCCACCGTGTTTAACAGTCGGTGACAGATGTGGGCTGAAGGCATCCTTTAGCAATGTGAACTCACCCGGATATAAATCCATCTGGCTGTGCTTGTATCAGCACTTTTCTTGTCAATTTGCTGCTGTACGCAACTGAATTGTCCCTCGAGATCAATAAAGTAAATCAATTTATCTATAGTAAAAAGGGTGAGCATGAGCCATCCAATCACATTACGTTATCCTTTGGTCAGGGCTCCAGGGTGTGTGTTGCTTATATCCAATCACATTTCTTTCTGCACTGGCCTTGTATACATGTGATTTCTGAATGGTCCTGCTATAAATTCTAGCTTCATGGACCTCATGATGTATAGTTTTTTGTTGAGACCGCGTCAGCTCTGTGGTCATTTTTGAGCCCATACTTTTGTGGTAGTGACAATCTCATTAATGACTGCGTATCCTTGTTAATTGGCTTCGACTTTTGACAGATCCCCTCTGGCAATAAAATTCACCCATATTTGGCTTTCATGATTTGACACATTAAATGATTTGGAAATTTTTATGACCTGCTACCTCTAACTCTTTGGGCTCTTTAGAACTGTCTTAGGTACCTCATGTTGCCTTGAAGACACAAATCAAATTGTTGATTGTCAGACCTGTTTTAGGCTGAGCACATAATAGTAATTGTCATTTTGCCTAATATGTCTCAGTTTCATAGCTGTGTTAATATGTTTGTAATTTCATTTTCATATGGTGTTTCGGTTACTTTGTCCACTCCCTGTATCTGTCAAACAAACTATAATGATGTTAAATGAAATTTCAGTAATTCGGTAATTTCTTTTAATTATCTTGTTAAAAGTATGTTTTTTTTTCATGACCACACAGTACCATAAGAATTGTGATCCCTTGTAAATTAAGTGGTAAGAAGCTCACCTTGAGAGAGAACTGGTACATTGGGTTGATGCGATTAAGGCTTTTGATGATGAAGAAGAGAAGCGACGCCCTCGCAGCGGCTGGGCGGTACAGCTCCCGCATCGCGTTGATCTCTGTCTCATTCTCCTTGGCTTCCACCACCTGAGTGTGGCCGACAGGCAGTCGGGAAGTGGGTCAGTACCATTCATTCATGCTGCTGTGATGGTTGTGGCAGAGGAAGTTCAGTTTTGCAAATATTCATTGCATCACAACCTGTATGACCTTAGATGAAAACCCATGGATGCTTTCTAATTTACATTCTGGTAGGATCTCAGTTACAATGTATCCACCTTGCATTTCATTCTCAAATTTACTTCTAGCATCGAATTCTGCTTCGAGCAACAAGAAGTGGTTACGCTCCTTCATGACTGTGATGTGCAGCAGCTAACACCACTTTCACCTTGTTCTCGATATTTGTCACGGTCTGCTTAGTGTCCTCAAGCTTCTCCACCAGGGCGGCGTCATCCAGGAAACTGCCCTCGGCGGCTGAGATGCGGGTCAACAACTCGTCCTCCAGTTGCTTCAGTTCAATCTTGAAGTGATTCTGCTGCCTGGTGACTGCACACTGTGTACAAGAACAATCGGCAGCAAACTGAGTGTCTTTCACAGCACTGGAAGATACTTTTATGCCAGAATAAAAAGCCAAACCACTGAAACAGACACCAAGACAATGTCTTTGAAGGGGAAACAAAATACTGTGGACAAAGAAAGGGGAGATTCCACTTGCGGAAAGACCTTCTGTATCTCCAGGTCGGGTCTCTCTTGGGTGACCACCTTCCTCAGCAGCTGATCCTCCAGGCCTTCCTGAGTCACCGTGAAGTTGATGAGGGTGGCGTGAGCCTGAAGCTCTGGGGAATAGTGAGGCGCTGCCAGTTTGGTGTGGAGAAGCAGCTGGAAACCTCTGTTGTACTCACACTCCTTACCCGCAATTTGGATGTACCTGAGTTCATACACATACGAGTATTTTATACAAGTTAATATCATATACACAAAAACAGACACATATATTCTGAAAGCTGTTCAACACAGAATATCTGCTGATTATCCTTTTATTAGTCTTTATCAGCCTTTAAGCAATTTATAGGCATCTTCATAACCATTTAGCCGAACTGACTTGGGAAGCCAGGTACTGATCTCTGAGGCAGCTAGTGTTTAAAAAAATCAATGGCATCTCTTAAATAAAACTTGGGAAATAATCTTCCCACTAGCCAATATTTATTTGCATCCGCATTTCAATTAAAGCACTACTAAGCAGATGAACTCTGCCATTTACCTCCTTTTAAATTACCCCGTGGCTGTCAGCCAATGTGTCGATTTGTTCCGCCTTTTTTTTTTTTAACACGGGTATTTGTGGTCCAGTCTGGTTCAACTCTATATCTTCAAAAGATGGAATTAATGTACTATTGATAGAATCATTACTTTTCCAAATTAAAGTCACAGCTGATGGATTGGCTTGCGGGGCACCGCCCGACACGAAAGGAATAATTAGTATTCATTACTTCACACGCTACAACATTCCAATTATTAATGAACTTCAGCTGCTGGGCCACAGCGAATCCATCATGGCTGCCTCAGCCGGCCATATTCATCATTGCAAGGAGCAAGTGTGATGGTCAACTACAGTACAAGGAGCCGTATTGCCGTCAATGACCCTCAGCAGCCTGTCAGGGTTTAGGGGACGGAGCTCTGGAGAACATGTCCATTCGCATATTTCATATTCCTTCTTGTGCACCGACCCAAATGCAAGTTTTACATTATAGTTGGAGCCAGTGTTAACTTTCTGTATCTGATTTCTTTCTTATTGGACCAGATGCAAACAGATCTTGAGTAGAAACAATATATAATGTGCAGGATTAATAATTTAAACCAGAAATCTATCCACCACTTCATAAATTCTCTGTGTTTTGTTTCAATGTCATAATGTCCTAATCCCAAAAGAACAGTCTTCACTCTACCCCCAAGAAGCTAAATTACAGGACACTAATGACTTCACTATGACTATATTCCCTACATGCCTAGAATCCCACTCTAGCTGCTATTTGAACACATTAGTAATTTATTCCCATATAAACTGCTTTAAGTAATTATTTGAAATAAGAATCACAAGGGAAAATGAGCATGATTTTCCATAAAAATAACATAAAATGCATATTCCACGTACTATTGAGTACATGCAACATTTTTCTCTCTGTAAAAATGCCAAAGAATTCCGATGGAATGCCCATAAAACACAGCCACGGCAACATACCTTCCTTTCTTAATTGTATTTCTTGCCAGAAGGGGATCAAGAATTGGGTCAATCATCTCCCCCAGGTTCTCAATCAGGACTTTTCCTCCGGTGGCCATAGCTTGCTCAATAGTGTCCATATATCTTGAAACAATCAAGAGGATCCAAAACAAGGGATCAGTTGCTCAAGTTTCATAAAAATTGCTTGTCATACATACAGATGTTATATACTTCCAATTGACATCTTGCAAAAAACATGTTACCACATATAAACTTCCATAATAGTAAAAAAAGATTGTGGTTATTAGTTTCAAATGATCTACATTTAAATTTGATTTATATTACTACAGCTTTTTGTGAGACATTAGCTAAATGTTAACATCTGAGACTTTTTCAAGTATCCACCGAAATGTTATGTTTGACCTAAAACATAAAGAAGAAAAAGAAAAGAATAAAACATTAAATATCCCTACAGGTCTAAAAAAATCTCACCCCTTTTGGCCCAGTTGCACCACTCTCAGGTCGGGTCCACTCCAGTTGCGGACCCATTTGATTCCCTGCTGTTGTGGATCGATCATGAGCGGCCAGCGGTCGCAGTTTGCCAGGATGGCAGCATTCTCCAAGGACATCCTGTCGCTTGGCAACCCCTCACTGCTCCAGGCTGCCATGGTGGCATCGTCCATGAGTATGAGGATGGGGTCCAGGCCGTCTGTTAGGGGGATGGGATCCTGGAGCAGGAAGAGTAAACAGGAGGTACCATAAACCCCGAGGAACCCAACTGTCTATGTGACAGATCTACTCAAGCACTTAGGCAGAAATTAAAAGCTGATCATTAGGATAATACGCTAGTCAAACTCAGAAGTATTGACTAATATGAATACTAATACTAATACCAAACCAGGTTCAGTTTCAAAATGCCACGAAGGTGATACACAACTCTCTCAAAATCCAGGTCAACATAATGGAGATTTTACTGTTACCTGAAACAATATTAGAATTCAAATTCCCGTAATAATTGCTTAAATATGGAACCCTTACAACTAATCTCTGAATGACGAATATACTTCTCAAAGTGTCAGATGAGCAACAAAATGTTGACTTTACCTTCAGGGATGTGAGGAATGGGATCCATGAGTTTTGGAGGAGTTCCTGGCGATACGGTCTGGTGAAGTAGCCGAGGTAGGAGACAAACGCGGAGGCCAGAAGCACGTCTCCGCAGAGCGTTTTCTGCTGGGCCTCAAACTGCTCTACGGCCTCTGTCCAGCGAGCATCCTCTGACTGCAAAAAGTACACAGAGATTGCTCAGTGCCCTCCAACTACAACTGGGGACAGCTAATGATCAACATATCACAGCCGTTAGCTGTTTACATCTAAAAAATCAGATATTTATAAATATTTATGTAGTTACTGATTTTTATAAAGCCACTTCTAAATTGAGAAAAGTCCTACACAACCACCACACCTGTGGTACAAATGTGACTTTAGGCTGTTGTTCTGAAGAACATCTGTAGATCGGCCACTAAACCTTTAAGCACAAAGGTGTACATTTTAGTTCCAATCTATTATAATTCAGGGAAGCCTACTTGGGATGAAAATTGGCCACACTGACCTACAGTATCACCTCCGTGTAGTCATTACATGAAAATGGTCTGCAAAGTGGATTGGCTACTGTGTTCTTTAAAATAGCTTGTTAACATCTATACATCTTTAGCTTAGCTGTGAATTCCAGGAATTGTCCAGTTTCTCTTAAGTGATGTTTCCACAAGAATCATATGTTCAATCAGCACACATTCTGCTACAGCTTTAAATGTCTTGGGTATTATTACCAACCATTTTCTTATATATTTTTAAAAAAATTACACATAACAATTGCAATGCATACAACTTCACCATTCAGAGTTTACATTAAAGTCTTTGTTCTTCAAATATTTTAGTAGAACATCAGAAATGTGGTTTTTATTCTGTCTATAATGCCATTTACAATATTATGTATTTTTGGTGTCTGTATAACTATGTGTGGGGGATATTTTTGTTTTATTGTTAAAATTGGCAACCTTAAAAAAGTCACGTTTAAAGTGTAACATAAAATATGGATTATGCACACTTGCCTTAATTTTCTGTTCACAAAACTTCTTAACAGCATGACATTCATTCTTATTAAGACAAGGGCTTCACCTTACAACAGTTTGCATATTTAAATACATTAAAATTCAGTAGTTCTCAACTCAACAATGCGTGGAGAAGACTTTATGGAATGTGCAAATGGAATCACATTTCTCACTTTTGGTGTAAATCCGTGTAAAAGACAGGTGTTTTAGATGCAAAACACCCTCTTAGCAAACATGCCTTACACTGCTAACGACTCCCTCCTGGGAGAGGTTTCCAGCTATGGCACGCTTTCACTTATCTTGTGTTTTAGAACATCAGATTCTCATCACGCTAAATATGTTCTATAATGACACAGCTGAAAAAAACTCACAAAACCTTGTTGGAGACTTAGGACAAAAGCTCTCACTAGACAAAACGCAAGAAAAAAATGCACAATTAATGTGCTTCATACTATTGCTAGCTAATGAGTCAGATAAAGTTTTTAATTTTCAGTACAAGTGACACACACGCAAATATGGGAAAGGACAAGGTCTGGTCACCAGGATTGGAGATAAGAACAATGATGTATCCAAGTGCAAATCCACCACGACCAGCTTTAAAAAAGTTAAGGTAAAATTTCAGAATCAATTCAGCATCCAGTTTTGACTTCAATAATGTTACTCTGACCTCTTACAAACAATAAATCATGCATAGCATTGCCTTACGAGGGCCATAGAGCTGGAAAACGTGTAATAAATTCCGAGACAGTTAAAAATCACTATCATTTTTCCCTAATGTATTATGGATTGCCTGTAATATCACTCAGTCTGGGGTGAACCGTTTTTAATTTCCAACAGCTGTTGAGGTTTTGAAGTAAGTTAATGATTAAATATAGACTGTCTGATTTATTAGTCTAAACACCATTGCTTCCAGGTCAATGGCATGAAGACAATTCATTTATCTTGATATGTTTAAAAGCCCTGCTTCCCTACTCTAATATTCTTTTTTTCCCAAGCAAGAGAACTTAAAGCTTAACTGCTTAAAAATGTATTACATTCATACCTTCCTACCTTTTTATGTTATTTGTTACAATTTTATTCTAATTCTGATACAGAGTGGTCATCCACATGAAATTTATGTCAAAATTAACACCAGTCTGAAAAACTTTATTTATGCTGGATATATTTTAAAATGTCAATTTCATTTTTTAAATGCCTATGATTTTATCAGTTTCACTGCCCATTTAACGGCTGCAATCATATTAATATTAATATTTGCCCACACATTTATCATACACTTATAAAAATGGCTGTGATGCATTTGCCGTTTAGTCAGTGTCTAACAGCGGAGCAGAGGTGTATGAATTGTACAAAACAGCACGAGAGCCCAGTCTTAAATTTTCATATATCACTCTGTGGTCATTCTGTCACTTTTTTCCCCATTTACCAGTCTGTTGGCAAGAACAAATGCTGATGAACCCCCCCTGCGCGTCCTACCCTAAACTATCATTTTCCACCTGGATTCTGACCAGGAGGTTATCCAGTTCAATGATGCATTGGCTGAGGGTCACTACTTCCTTCCCAGCCTCCCTCTCGCTGGTCGGCATCTTCCCTCATGCCTTCCTAAAGGTGCTAGTTCCGCCCACGCCTCTGTAAACCCAGCGGCCTCCTCCCGTCAGCCAGCCGGCCACAGCGACGAGGTCTTGCCACCCCCACCTCCACTCATCTCCAGGCATTTGACCGGCTGCTAGGCCAATGAAGCGGGCGCCGCTCTCCCCCGTACCTGGAGGCCCTCGACCAGCCGGTTGGCGAGCTCAATGGTGCGGCTGGTGCGGCTTACTTCCTCCTGGCAGCGCAGCTTCTCTGCCGAAGCCTTCTCAAACCGAGCTGTGAGGCTTCGGAGGTTGGCATCCAAATCCTAGCCGAGGTCCAAATTTGCAGATGCACCACAGAAAGACATGCCTAATGGTCAGCAGGCCAGGGGCGATTTCATTTCAAAGGACATTTATAACTGCGCTCTACATGCTGTGTGTATATATAGCTTTGAATCTAGTAGAATTTATTTAAAGATCAGCTTTGAGGTGCGTGAAATATTTTGCACTTTTTAATGTCTGCATGTTCCTGGGGTGGAAAGGCACTTACGAGCAGCTTCTTGCGGATGGTAGTGAGCTTTCCTGTGGCCACCTCAAGCTCGCTGTTGGCCAAGGACAAGGCCTGCCTCTTCGGTGCAACTTCACAGTATACCTAGGGGCATCACGGCAGATCACAACGAGCCAGGAAGGCCACACTGAATAATACACATTACCTTTTTGAGTTCATCTCAACAAATGATTAAATATGAGATTGAATATCATTAAAAAGTACAATTTTCCATATGATTTATGTTTAATTTGATTGACATTCTTATTATGAAAATTATCATTTTCATAGTAATATATATACAAAATGCACGGTCTGAACTATGAGCTATATTTTTTGTCTAAAGCATTTGGCTTTACATTAACTGCACCTTGGTAATACATTCATTATGTATTCATTTAACATTCAGTGCATCTTCATAATGCATTAATTATTCATAGAACATTCAGTGCTCATTCATAATGCATTCAGAGAACATTCATAAGCAGCATGTAAGTATGCCTTCACATTCTAACATACCTTAACAGCTATACATTAATAACAAACATTATATAATTATATGAATATAAACTTTGTTATTATCATTTAATGTTTGCTATTCATCAGGCTGTTATGCTTACATGCTGCTTATGAATGTTCTATGAATGCATTATGATGGTACACTGAATGTTCTATGAATGCATTATAAAGACATTATGAAGGTGCAGATAATGTAAAGCGTTTCCACGTATTTTCCACATATGTTACAGTTACCATTCACAAACATGGGTTCGGGCCTCACCTCATAGTAGCGAACAATGTTAATGGTCCAGGCACAGAGTCCAGCGGCCGCGAAGGACTTGGTGCGGACCAGGTCCGGGTGAAACTCGGGGTTGCTCAGGTACTCCTCTTTGACCACCTTCAGGCACGCTTCCGGAATGTGCTCCTTGTCATAACTCATCAATGCCTGCAGGAAGTCATCTGCCTGGGAGGGTTAAAAAAAAAAAAAGTACTACATCAGCATTTCTGCTGTCCTCTGCATTAGAAAGTATATATTTTTTTATAAAATAAAAAAGGTTCACATGCAGTATGTGAATGACCATTCTTAAATGTAACTATGTGTATTACCAAATTTTATTAATATCAATCTCAAATGAGGCATCAAAACACACCATCAAGGCTAAAGAAAAGCTCAGTGTACATGAGGATGCGGTGACCGACTCGACGACAGGCTACCTTTCCCATGAAGACGCGGGCCGCCTTCCAGCTCCGGTCTCTGGGCACGCGGCCGCGGGTCGCCAGCAGCACCATAACGGCACCCATCACGTTGCTCACAGCCACTGGTGGGTTGGGAAACGACTTCAGCTCTGTCAGATTTACCTTCGGGGGTCAATTAAGCAACACTCAGGTGAGGAAGGCCAACGTACTGCCAGTGGTAATTTTGTGCTGCTTCCTGCCGTCCCAAAAGTGGTCACTGGAGTACCTTGTTCAGGGTGTCCAGGGCTGCTGTGGCGGCCTCTAAGGAAGGTTCAGCCTTGGCCAGATCTCTTTCACAGTCCTTTCGTTTTAGTGACACCTCTGCTTGCATGGCTGTGACCTGCCATCAAAGGAACACAGTTCAAAGACATACTGTAGCTAACCTATCAAAATCCAGCACTAGGTTAGGGACTACAGAAGCACAGGCACCTAGGAATCAAGCCGTTGTTTAGAAAAAAACTAGTCTACCTTTCGTTCCTCTTCATCCACAGTCTCCCTTTTGTTGCTCACAATCTCTGTCTGGTAGCCAATCTTTCCGATTAGAGCTTCTGCATCCCGATTCTTCAAGTTCAGCTCCACTTCTTGTGAGCTCAGTTTGGCCTTCAGATTGTCCACCTGCAATGCAGGGATTTTTGAAAAATGCAAATACACTGTGCCAGAGCTAAATCAGGCACCCATATGTTCATAAGAAATGACAAATCTGCTGCTGTCAACTGAATTTTCATTTAGTCCATTCTTTAAAGACTCACGGGCTCAGAAATTACAACTGACCATGTGGGAGATCAAAAGTGTAGAAAAGTTAATGACTAACTTTCAGCTACATTAGAAAAAAAATCACAATATGCAAAGAACGTAATGTGTTGGCAATCCTAGAAAATGACAGTCTGCTTGTAGTACCTGTGAGGCAGTGGTCTGAAGCTTCTGCAAACCGTTGACTACTCTCTCCATCCGACATGCAAGCTCATCTCTCTTCTTGCCCAGAAGGTTCCGGTACAGTGTGATTTGCTGAAGAAAGCTCTTGGGGGTGGTGTAATTGTACCTCTTCTCATTGCGGCGGTATTTTTCACTCGCCTGGTTGACGCTGGTGTGAGCGTAGGCCATGAAACGACTGATGGATTCTTGGATGTGTGGCTGTAAAAGCCGGGAAGGCCCATGGAGCAGGCCAGATTGAGCAGAGTTTAACACTCACAGCTGATGGCTTCTGAAATATTATCTTCATATATTCAGAATTCATCTACAACTTTTCCCATTTTACTCAGTCTGGCCAGACTTACTCAATCGGATATTTAGGTGGTGCAACCAGAAATGATTATGCTTTGAAACCACTGCAAAAATAATACATTTGAGCTACTGACACATGGATTTTAAAGCAGCTTCACTTTTTATGTTGCCCGTCGCACCTCAGTTTCCTAACTCCCATGGAAATAAATAACTACAAATTTGTCATGTTACTCATTATGTGCAGTTCTGCTACAAAGCAGTTTATTTTGTCCCCATCTACTAGGTATCGATTAATACATAAATGAATTATTTACACAGGCAGAAACCAAACCACAACATAATGCACATTTAAAAAGAGTGAAAATGACTTTGAACATATTAGGCAATGGAAGGATAGACATATTGTAAGGTGACTGTTGCATTTGATTACCACAAACTTTCTCTACTGTCATATATGAGATGAACAAGATGATAATGATCCTTATTGTTCCAGCACTTTCCTTGTGCCAATACCATGCTGCTCCTGTTGGGCTTAAGAAAGCTTTACTTCATCTGGGTATTAAATACCTGAAAGCCATCGACTCTTCATGGTATCTCTATATATGTGGGCTCAATCTACCATAGACCATGGTGGCATGTCTGTTTTTAGGTAAATATAATGCACTCATTCAGTGCTCACGCTGTACCACAACTGTGACATATCTGCATCCTGAGCATCCATTCACGGTCCAAACACCAGAGCTCGCGGTGACTCCCACCCTGGCAGACCGAGGGCTCTCTTAGCCAGGCAGCAGCTGGTCGTATGTCAACCAGGCTCTGGAAAGGCCCCGCCCCCCAGCCTGTCACTTCTCCTCAGAGAAGGTCACCAGCAGACAACGCTTCCTGCCTCAAACAGCTGTGCCACCTAAGAGGGTCGTCTCGCTGTTGTTAATTACTTGTTTTATTAGCATAAATGATCCTGGCTAGTGATCGTTCCACTGCCAAAGAGTAAATAATAACAGAGAGAGAGACTCGTTCTGTCACCGAACTTAATGTGCATCTAATTGCTCATTTGTTTCTTTGTTAGTGGAGAACTAATTATGAGAAATCTAGTAAGAAATTTAATTTATCTGCATTGTATTAATTAAAAGTATTACTGAAGTAACGGACTTTGAGCCTGGTTGTGAAATACTGTGATAAATCGTCGAACACAAGCCTATGGAAGAGTATTCTGGAAAACATGAATGCCAAAAAAGAATTATAATTGTAATATTAAGAAACTCATGGCCAAAAGATGAGACAAATGGAGAATTAACAGTAGGGGGCAGTATTGTAAGTGGGACAGTGAGGAATAACACACTTCTAGATCTCACCTCAATTCCGTCCATCTCCTGCAGAAACCTTCGGCTGACGGATTGCAGGGCTGCCGGGGGCCACTCGTGGAACCAGTCAATAGTCGTGCAGCTGACAAGGGTGGGGAACCGCCGGGCCCGGACTCTAAGTGTGGTGCCCACTGGGGAAAAACACAGCACCACCTAGTGGTAGAGAAAGAATGAGGCCTCCTTTAACTGTACCCTCCATCTTTAATCCTTTTCCATTCGGGGTAATTTATTGGACAAATCTTATTAAGTATTAACATGGATCATAATTGTATCTCCAAAGAAATGAAAACCTGACCCATCAGTAGATGCAAAATTCTGCCATTTCCAAAGAATAAAACAAATACCTTTATACAAATAGTTATTACAACAAAAATGACAGCACATCAGTCACACATTCAGTGGAAGAAATATCAAAATTAGTTATCAGTCAATAAAATATCTCTCCAATAAGTGGCGCTATATGCCTGGAAGTGAGGAATATGGCGTAAACGCACTTGACAAATGAGGCATAATGAAATGCAGTGCTGCCCAGGATTGTTGTGTGAAAGAACCCGTAATCTTGTACTAGATACGGTCTTTTTAGAGAGGCTGTGATATGTGGTTTCAGTGAACCGCACACTACAGAATTATCGCTCTCATTCTACAATGCGAGGGTATTTAGCTTCCTGCTTCACAGTATTCTTCAAACAATGCAGCTTAGATCAAATGCCCTTTTAATGCTAAACATTAAGCAAAGTATATAGTAATCCTTACTCCAGGTCTGATCATGAGACACTTAAGGAACACCAACCTTGAGCTGACGACGGACCCGGTCAACGAAGAACCTCCAGCAGTTTTCCCTAGAGTCCAGAAAACCCAGCCCCCGAACCTCATTCTTAACTGCTGCCAAGATCTGATCCACCTCCTCATCATTGAACAGGTCAGGAAGCTCACCTGGGCAGGCAGGCAGGCAGGGAAAAGGTCAGGTTAATAAATAAAGTCATTTCGTATTTTAAAAGTCATTTTAAAAGGGCATTTGATCTAAGCTGCATTGTTTGAAGAATACTGTCAAGCAGGAAGCTAAATACCCTCACATTGTAGAATGAGAGCGATAATTCTGTAGTGTGCGGTTCACTGAAACCACATATCACAGCCTCTCTAAAAAGACCGTATCTAGTACAAACATCAGGTCTACTCAGCTTTTAATCCTCTTTTTGTTCTTTAAATTTACAGCATTTAGCGGACGCTCTTATCCAGAGTGACTTTTTTCTAAACTCAGAGACAGTCCCCCTGGAGCAAATTGGGTTTAAGGGTCTTGCTCAGGGACCCAGTGATGGTAGTGGTAGAGGTGGGACTCCAACCAGCAATCTCTTGGTCCAGAGGCAAGCGTCCTAATCACTAGCCCACCAAGACATTCTTCAGCCTGGGATGTTATGGCCTGAATCCACTAAATGCCCTTTCTGTGGTATAACGAGAGCAGAAAACCTCTGTATTCTGCTCCCCAGCACTGCTGAAGGGTCATCATTTGCGTGATTATTACACACTCATTTGAAATTAAGATTTGCTATCAGCTTGCCAGTTGTTTTTTATATGCCCCTGAATTTCTGTGATGTAAGTGGCAGGTTTTGTAAATCAACATTTCAAGCCTGGCCATGAAAATATAAGAGAGCAAAGAGCTGATTCCAGAATAATGCCATCATTCTTTTTTGTAGACAATAATTTAAGTTCATTAAGAGCATTCAGCAAGGTACCAATTTTAAAAGAGCTCCTGACTGTCACAACACTGATGATTAGAAGGCAGCTGCAAACCAGCTGCATTATATTAGAATCAACGCTTCTGTTTAAGCAGCGCTTGTTGCCTGCCCAGAATTAAACCCAAATTAACACCATTATTATGTCAGAATTATCCCATGCAAAGAACAATTAGACATAAATATGGGTACAGATGACTAACGTTAAGGAAAATGTACTGCAGTTATTTTTTCCATTAGTAGGAAAAAAGGTACCATGACAAAAAAAACAAACAGTTATAATGCTATCAAGATAAACAAACACATAGGTTAAGGATATTGAAATAAATAATAGCTGAGTATACGATGGTGATTGCAGGCATCTTGTTTAAAGGAAAATGTCCTTAGAAGATGGTGGCAGCACAGGGACAAGAGAGACAGGAATTCAAAATGGAAGGCATGACAGACATTCCAGAAGATGAGTTTTGTCACATTAAGAGTTGTAGAGGTGAAGAAGCAGGAGAAGTGAGGTAGCAGTGCCCAGACCCTGCTTAGGGTTATGGTGACAGTGGAATTGGGGACTGCGGTGGCAATGGGCCCATAAGTAAACAAATAGACCCATGATGAGAGGGAGTCGTTAATCAATCCCAGAGTCCTGGGTCTTAATGTGTCTTCCTCATAGAGGACAATATACCTACATCTATACCTACCCAACATCTTACCAACGTAGGGTTAATAAGGCAAAACATGGAGAATTCCACAGGGTACCCACCTGAGGCCAGAAGGTCACTGACAGGCACCAGGAAATGTTCTTCTGGGATCTGAGTGTCTGTCAACAGTAGAACTGTTGGGATGTTCTTGGTGCCAGTTTTAATATACAAACTGGCTAGATCTGTCTAAATAACAGAATGGAGCATAATCACCATACTATCCTTTTTCAAAAGAACCTTAACCAAAATGGACTTAAAAAGAGACGATGCAGACTATGATGTCATTCAATAATTTAAACTGCATAAATAACATATAGATAAATTTTTTGAGGTTTTGAGGAAATGTAACCCTAACGTCGGTCATTTGTACAGATGACAATTCCATCCTCAGCAGTCAGTAAAAGAGTAACAGACCCGAGAGAGATCAATATCATGCAAGAAGTTAAGATTCAACTGATGTGGGCAACACTGTCTAAAAGAAACTTTGATCTGTGCTGATTAAGCAGGTGGAGAATTGCAGACCTGACCTGTAGCACGCTAAATGACATTACAATCTAGACTTGGTGGATTCAGTATGACAGAGACATAATAATGTAATTTTCATTGCATCGGTAATAAATGTGAAATTATGCAAAAATACAAAAGATAAATTCATAATCATTCCAGTCACATTCTTTCCCCATTTTCCATTAAACTGTCATGTACCATATTCACTAGAGCTATATATCTGCCTATCTGATACTCATCAAGATACATGGTGTATGATACAAAATGATAGCGTTAAACATGTAACAATTTGATACGATTTGATCCGGTTTAAAACTGGTACAAAAAATTAAATTAGATTAAATCCTGATTGGATACTCTTTAGATCAATTTAATAAGAATTGATGTGTCCTAGTTTTGTGAAACACACACACACACACATACACATACACATTTAGAAAAAATAAGAGACCACAGGAAAATTCAGTTTCACTCATTTCTCAATTTATGGGTATGCGTCTGTGTAAACTATAAATTTTTTTGCAAACTCCATCCTGGCTCTTCCCTGCTTCTCATTAATGAAGGGCTGCTTCCTCGCTTAACGGGTCTACAGTCCTGCTTCTAGAAGCCTCTTATGAACTTGTCCTAGCAGTGCACTTCACACCACTTAATGTTTCCCATTCTTATTAAAGGTCACTTGAGGTCATCCTCTGATGGCTCTGCCGGATAAGCTGACGGTCATGTCTGGCATTAGAAAGTTGCTTCTGCCCTCTACCTGGCTGGTTTTGGGTCGTTCCCAGTGTCTCCTGCTTCACCTTATTCTTGTGTACTGCTGTCTTAGAAACGTGGAAGCAGCCTGCCGCTCAGTGTAGCCTTTTGGCAGCAAAATCATGATTAAACCAGGATTTAACAAAGCAGATTTTTAAAAAATACTTACGTTCACCTAGAGCTGTATATGTATCCCAACATGACGACAATAATCCCTACCCAGCCCCTAAACTTAACCATAAGTAACCAAAGAAAATATGAGACTTTTGGGATGTTTAGTTTTTTGATTGCATTCAAAGATCTTTGTGGGGACTCAAAAAACGTCCAATGTCAAAATAACAGGTTTTTATTGCATTGTGGGGAATGTTTGGTCCCCACAATGTAATATAAACATAAGCCTGCCCCCCCCACACACAAACACACACACACGCACATGCACACCCATGCACTGCAAAAAATCATCCGAGACTCTGGGTAACTGAAATTGAGCAGTAGGTCTTAAAATGAGAAAATATTACAGTAACGTGCAGTAATAGTCACATGACGGGTGTATCGGTCTGTAACAGCAATATCAGTGTTTGGTCAGTTTCCTTCTAAATTTGAGCTCAGGGTTTTGAATCAATGCAGACATATCACCTACACTTGAACATGATTTCCGATTCGGATCGGTTTTTCGTTCCATCCCTAGTTTTCAATTAATCTTTTTTATGTGACAGATACTTAAACTTCATTTTTTTTCTGAAGGAGTCCTTAATGATTCTGAAGTACTTTTCCACAAAAGGGTGAAGTTTTGTTTATCATATTTACCTAGCTCTGGACATACAGCATCCATCCAAGTCCCTCATCTAATGACAGTTATTTATGGGGTGGAGCCAAAAGGGGCAGGGCAGGTAGTTACCTTCAGGTCCTGTAAGCTGTAGCCCTTGTGCAAGGTGACCTGGAACACACTGACAGAAGACAGATGAGCTGCCAGGCGAGCCAAGCTCTGCTTGCCGCTGCCTCCCACACCCAGCAGCAGAGCATGCCCCCGAGGGCTCTCCAAGATGCGACTAATCCGGCACCTGCCAACAGAGTGGCATTTAAATACAGCAAGACGTTCACTTTTTGTTTTAGGGTCAGGAGGTCGGAGATCTGGAAGGACTTCAAAATAGAGCAGATTGAGAGGAGGTAGCTGAGTTGGTTCAGGCATCTTATAAAGATGCCACTGGTTGACTCCCAATTTAACTGGCCACCTCCTGCTGGGTGGAGGCTCAGGGAAAGACCCAAGACCAGCTGGGGGGAGCATATCTCCCAGCTGGCTAGAGTCCACAGGCTCAGAAAGGGGGCCCAGCCTGATCTGCCTGGCATGCTGACACCACAAGCTTCACCAAGAAAAGCAGTCTGAAGATCTCCATTCACAGACTCCACTTACAGCACATTCAGTTTTTCATCATGACCTAAAAGGCATTCAAACCAATACATGCTACTGTACATATGCTATTGCTGGCCATGGTTTCTCAGGATGTGCAGGTGCTTCAGCACTTTAATGTCAAACCAGCATGCAGAATTACCATTTGCACTCCTATAGCTGCTTAAGGTTATGAGTTTGAAGTGTCTGCTCGTGAGGGACACGGACGGCACCTTCCGAATCGTAGGCTTTCATTGCGTATGTGCTTGGAGAGCAGTAGGGGACTCACACATGCTGCATGGCATCCTCAAACAGAACCAGGTTCATGGCCGCATGCAGCTCATTGTAGCTCTCAAGTGCTTCTGTCAAGATGCTCCTGAGTGTGGCCCAGTCCTTAACAGGCATGTAGTGGTGCTTCTCTAGCCCTTGGCTGAAGTGGCAGTAGATAAGGGGCTCTCTCAGCACGATGTGGTCCTCCAGCCCCTACGAACACACCAATCATCAAGCAGCTCAAAACAAGCCTGTCAGTGTGTAAGAGACACTGCAAAAACTACTTTGGCTATACTATCCTACTCAATTACATAAAAGTCAAAGGTGGGAAGTTCAGGGCAGGTCGTATGCGACCGACCCACATCCGATACTTATTTAGTTTTTGGCAGTCGCTCCTATTTCTTGTTAAATCGATTTGTACAATCAATTGCACGACAGCTCTTAGGTGTGTTTTTCGCACCATTCAAGCTGAACACTAACACTGCCACGGTTTTTCGGTAGTCGGTGGGTGTGAGCGCGGTGACTTCCGCCTGCTGTGATGTCATGTGCTCACTCTTTGTAGCGGGAGAAGATAAGAGACTGACGGTCTGGAAGTGTTTTATGCTTTTAACAACGACTAGTAGCGCAGCGATTTTCAATCTTTGTAAAAACAAAGTTTTGAGAGGTGGTAGTAGCGTTCAGTGGAAAATCCCCAAAACAAAGCGCACGCAATTGTGTGAGACAACGCGAGTAATATGGGAAAGCAATGGATGATTTGGGAGTCGCTAGCTTGGGCTGTTTTGCGCACTCGCTAAAGATTGTGAGAAAGGAGCTGTCTGAAGCAAGAGTTCTGCGGCTGACCTCAAAATGCTTGTGTGCTGCCTCCGACAGCAGCTTGCGGAACAGCTCGTGATCTCGGGGCTCCAGAAGCTTGTCAGAGTACACCCTGGAAGACTCATGGAGCCAGAGCTGTACCAAGTCTGTTCTGTACTTCAGAGAGTCTGCCGTAGAGAGGAGCAGTCCCTAAAAGCACAACAATCAATGTAGTCAGTAATAAAAGGTGTTCATCAAGCACAAAATCGATGCGAGTAAGCAAAAACAATACAACACTCTGTAGGCAAATACCTGGAAGGTGCTGGAGAGATCACGGAGGTTAAAGGTGTAGTGGAATTTGACAGCAGTGGGTAGGAAGTTCTGAACCATCCTGTGATGGAGCCACATGGTAGCCTGAAGCACTTGAGCGCCAGCAGCCAGAATGGCTGGGCTGAAGGAGTTCTGCCGAAAGTGGACACCCAGGATCTGACCATAGATGCGCTCCAGAGCATCAGAAGACGGAAAATTCACCGCAAACACTGAAAAATGCCTCTGTGGAAATAAAGGATTACCAAAAATGCTTGATCAGTCTTACATAACGACTCAGTAATACGAATATGAAAAAAAAATTGCCGTGAGGACACCTACAGAAAAAAAATGTGTAAAAATGTTAATAATCTTTATATATGAGGTCATGATTTGATATGAGTCTACTGTAAAGAAAAATAAAAATAGATTAGCACCTGGAGTCTTGGGTTGATTGTAAAGTTGCCAGAGGATGGGTTCATGCAGGCCACATACTGACAACTGCGGACCTCTTTGAGTGACAGCTTATGTCTGTCATACCTAAAGCAAGGAGCAGTAATGAACTGCACAGCGGGTTTACATTATAGATGAACAAAAATTAGTATTACTATAGAGAATTTATTAGCCTATCTACTGCTGTAACTGTACAGGAATGAAAACATGATTTAGTTAAGTAGCATGACTAAAGATCAATCAATCAATCAATCAATTAATCAATTGTTTATTTATATAGCGCTTTACAACACTAAAAGTGACCAAGGCGCTCAACAGTCAAAAATAAAATATAAAAATAGGAGGTAAATTAAAAACTGACTGAAATAAAACAAAATACGGTGTCATGGAAACAATAACAGTAACACAAAGATACGATTTTCCACACTGTATTCTTCTTCGGAACCACACCGGCTGACCCGTTACCCCTTTACTTCAGTGTGAAAGGTCACATGATTACCAGTGCCCGTAATCCAGGTGCTGTCGGATAAGCGAATGTGGCTGCACTGTCCCATAGCTGTCCGCTGCCGGCATATTCATGTCATCAATGACATAGATAAGCTTCCGTTTCCCCGGGGGGCCGTACGTTCTACCCGCCTTCTTCTCCAGCGGCTTCTCCAATAACTCTGAGAAAAGAAAATACCAGCATTATTCTTCAGCCTATGGGAAGATAGTATTGACTCTGTTGGCATTCACGTTTGAATGTGTTGTTCCCAGTACAGTGGGAGCAGTACCACTATCTCTGAAGAGTAAAGAAAACCACACCCTGTCGAAAGACTTACTCTGCAGCATGGCCGACGTGGTGTAGTAGTTAAAGGCCACCTTGGCCACCATGTAGCTCTCAGACAGATCATCCATCTTGTTGCCAACCATAGCGGTCTTTCCCACTCCTGCATTTCCCACCAGCATCAAGGGCTGACCCCTAGCCAGCAGCAGGTCCATGAAGTACCCCAAGCGCACAGTCTCCGAGGTATGGACTAAAACATCCTGCACACGAGCGCGACGTCCATTCCGCATTAATATATGTCAATTACCCTTGGTCATTTCATTATAACAGCATCACAGTAACATATGGAGCTATTTTTTAAAGTTATTAAAAAGCAGCATTTATTGTTCTCAATTTTGTAACAAGCAGCTCATTTTACCTGAGATTTTAAAAAAATTCCAGGTGTAATGCCATAAATGTAATTACTGGTGGCTGTGCAGTCCATAATTATCAAGCTCTGAATTAGCTACCTGCAATGGTGTTTTGGCCTCCATTTCAAACTTGGATACTTTGTCATTCCAAGGTAGAAACTTCTTGGTCACCGGGTCAATGTAATAGTCAAAGACAATTCCCTGGGCCGGGAACTTGACAGACTTCATTTCCTTGGTCCACCACTGGCTGAACTCTGCCCGATAGTCATGGAGCTGCTCCATGAAAAGGAAAAACACAATCATGACTGACTCTTGGGATACATCATTTCATACATCACTGATTTGTCTTTATGGCACTCTCTGTTACGGTTTAATAGATCTACAGTATGCAGCTGCCCGTAAAACTGAACCTGGTAGATCTACAGTACGCAGCTGCCCGTAGGATTGAGGCTAATGCTGCGGCATTGTGTTCTTCATATTTCCAGGGACTGTGGTCAATCACCACATATTGCTTTTGTGAATGTCGAAATGGCACCTGCAGTTTCTTAAAACAAAAATTTATTTCAGATTAGAGGTGACTGCATGGTACCATAAGGCATCCCCCGGGGAGCGTACCTGGTCCTGGCAGAGGGCTCCACCGAAGGCCCAGATGCTGGCGAAGGTGAAGTACACCTCATAAAGCTCTCGTGGTGAGTCGGGGGGCACGTTATCTGGGGTCAGGAGACAGTCCAGCAGGGCACACAGAGTCTGGGAGGTAGATTTGCACACAGAGATACAAAAGATGACATTGGTTCATCAGTAGAAAGTGACAGAAGGCATCTAGAAACCCTCTCGTGTGTATCTACATTGCCATTAATATCTGGTGCATTATAATACAGGCTCTTGACCAATTAAACTTACATAGCTCATACTTGATTGATAAAGAGTAGATACTGTGTGAAAGTGTTTAACAGAATCTTTCATTCAGAGATCTGAAGTGTAATCACACAGCTGTGGGACCAGTTGTCTGCTTTACCTTCTGTGCCATCCCATGATCAGCTTGATTACCTGCACCATGCTGTTTTCGGAAACCAGGGTAATGGTCCTAAAAGCACCCCTCAGCACCTCCAGGCAGCG
This sequence comes from Mormyrops attenuatus, assembly GCA_026777985.1. Classification (NCBI taxonomy): domain Eukaryota; kingdom Metazoa; phylum Chordata; class Actinopteri; order Osteoglossiformes; family Mormyridae; genus Mormyrops; species Mormyrops attenuatus. The sequence continues at coordinate 19,185,369 of JAODKC010000137.1, read as the reverse complement.
TGGGATGTACTTGTCAAACAGAATAGTCAGGTTGGCTTTCTCTGATTGGTGGGTCCTGCTGTCAATCCAGCTAACTACATATCTGTCAGACACAAACATTAAAATTAAGCCAACATCTGACTTTAATAACAACCATCACTACTGCCCGGCTTTGCAAACATTTTCTGCGTGATGTAATTAACGACTTAAACCAATGACCCCCTTCTCAAGCGCTTATCCATAGTACAGATTTTTACAGTGGATATGGCTGATGCTTGACTGATGTGTCTAATTCAGGTTATAAACTGCCTTTAACTGTCATGAGAATAAAGGCATGATGTTTAAGCCAGTTAGGACAAGAATGTTTTTTCTCTTCTTTTTCACTGGAGGTCAAATAAATAAGGTGTTTTTAAGCACCCAGCTCCTCAAATCAAAGCATTATTGCCAGAGATGAATGTTTATTATACAAAAGAAGGGCTGAAAGTGTTGTTTAGAAGTCAAATGCTTGCCTTGAATACTGGATCAGTATATTACAGCAATTCTATTTTCGCTGTTATTGTTCATAACCTGGAACGCGCTGCTGTGGCATTCCGCATAATAAATGCATAAAATCATACTGTTCTCTTTCAGCTATAATATATTACAATGTTAGTTTGCAAGAATCCTACATGCGTATCATTTTGCAGTCAAAGTGAAAATTAGGGGTTATTGATAAGCGTTTAATCAGGTGGCTAATGTTCAGTTTCACTCCCGGCAAAGCATGTGCTGTTCTTCCTAAAACAAAAAAGCAAAGACTAAAGTGACTAAAGTGCCTAGTGATTCTGAGATTTTGGAATGAAGCCAGAGACAATCGGGGTTCAAGATCAGCCACAGCTACAGCGATGCCTATGTGTGGCATCGCCGCACAGACTCACGGGCTCCAGCCCAGGTCCTGGGGGTTGACGTAGAGGACTCCGGCTCGCGAGACCGTGGCAGGCGTGGCCACGCTCAGGTGGCTGACCTCAAACACCAACCTCATGGAAGGCGTGAGGTGAACACGCTCATTGCTGGCCAGAGTAAGGACCTTCAAAGCACAAGGGGGCGTTTTTCTGTTACAATCCCATAAAACACTCAAATGCACTTGAAATTAAAGTAATACTCCAAAATAAAAATGCAAAATAGACTTTTCGTGACCGTTTTGCTTTTAAATTTTATATGTATTCATCTGTAATTTATAATTCTTCAGGAGAGATTGACACATGCCACTCTTCACTCATGTCTGTCACGACGCCAACCTTTACAAGGCCGAGCACGCCATCATTAACAAAGTGCAAATGTGGCATCCTGTCACCTTGTTATCATCCATCACGGTGTTTAGCGACTCAATCCACATGGGATCGATGTCTCCATCCAGGACGATCCATTTGGGCCTTGGGTGTGAGATGTTGGCCTGTTCTCTCATCAGACAGGACAGGAGACCTTAGACAGGGAATTCAGGCTTTTTAGGAACAAACAAACAAAACAATGCATTGCAATCAATGAGCAAATCAGTCGTGACAGAGTAATGTTGCTTATTCATTGAGAAACTACAGAAAGGATTTTATAGGTGAATCAAGGTAGAGTAGATCAGAATGTTTCAGCAACAACAACAGTAGAAATATTTTCTGAAATCTCAAATCCAAGCAAAATGTAGGTAGGCAGGTAGGTAGAAAACTTTATTAATCCCTCGGGAAGGTTCCTCCGGGAAATTCTAGTAGCAACATAGCACCATACAACATACAAACAACATACAGTCACACATAGTACAATTATGAAATCAAAGATAAAAGTATAGGGAGAAGTAATAAATAGATAGTAATAAATAAAGTAAGTAAGTAATAAAAGTAATAAATAGAATAAAATGTCACGCCCCGCTCGTCCGCTCCTCCCATGTGCCACGCCCCCTCGTTAACCTCGCGTGGAATCCCAATGTCATCAGCTGTTTCAAGTTGTTTTCATTAGTCTTGTGTATTTAAGTCCGCGTTAGAGTATGTTTCCCCAGTCCAGTCATTAAAGTCATGTGATGTCATTGCGTGTTTCCCTGTGTGAGATCCGCATTAAATCCCGTGTTTACCCGACTCCCCAACTCCTGCGCCTGTTTCCCCGGTCGATGCCCCGGAGTTTTGTGACACAAAATCTATGCGTAACAAAAACAATGCCAGAAGTGAATGGCCAGTGACTTATGGATCTGCCTACCATCTTTCCACTCTCTTGTGACAGGGTCAATCAGGCCAAACAGCTCATCCGTGCTCAGGACTTTTGGATTTAGGTCATTCCACACTGGCTTCCTTTGCAAATTACTGTAGGTCTTATGCAAGGTTCTCAATATCTAGTCAAACAAAAGGTATCAAACAAGCAAATGTAACATCAATCGAGGTTTTGAAATCAGCTGACCCACACACATACACACACACCAGCTACCTTGCTTTTTCCTGTCCCAGCATTTCCAACCACAAATACTGAGTGATGCACTGCCAGAAGCTTCTCCAACTGTACCACCTGATGTAGAGATGGAAAGGCAGACCATTGTCAAGTTTTAAGATATGTTCCATCATTAGGTTAACATTAGATCAGCCTGATATGACACTGACAACAGGACAAGGACATTTGGATTAACCGCAATACAGGCTTCCACAGCAGAAGTTCTGGCAAGAGATAGGGTACCTTTTAAGGACAAGGGGTTGCTTCATCATGGATGCCATAATTAGGAAAGCACAGTATTAATTAGACACACTTCATCAAGATCTCCTATCATACTTAACACGGTTCAATAAAAAATTGTCAATAATAAGTACAGCTAGCAAATTCCTAGTTTGGCAAACATAGCATTTTTGGACTAAAAGAATAATCCTTGGAAAAAAAAAATTCCACAGAAGACTTTCATTACAGCAGAACACCTGAAGGGGAATTTTGAAAATCTTAGCACCTATTGGCAGTGCAGTGGGATTTCTGACAGGAGCTTCATCTTCCCTATTCTAATTGATGTGAACTTCAAAGCGGGCAGAGCACAAGCTGAGCGGCCCGACGCGGGACAGGGCGGTGAGCGGGCAGTGGTTCAACGTGACACATGATTAGTAGCTCTGTGTTCCCGGCTCACTGGTCTGGCGTTGGAGCTGACGGAATTTTAATGAGGGCAGTGCTGCTGAGAAGCCCAGGAGAGCGACATGTGCGGGTGGAGTGACCTGGAGTGTAGCCAGATACAGGGCCAGGGACACTGGGACTAAAGAGAAACACTGCCACTCATTAGTATACAATGAGCTTCTGACAGAAGCATTAACCCAGGGTAAAACTCATTAACACATGCTTATATGGGTGTAACAGAGTTATACCAGGCTTATTATATAGCATATGCGAATTTTTCAACAAAATTTTAACAACAGGTCTTCAAATTTAGAACATCACATCAAAAGTAATTTCTTTTAAACTCACATATACTATTGTTTAATGAGGATGCTTCTGTCATTACATATTATCCGCGATGAGTACAGAGAACGCTAGGGTATACATGTGCAGGTGTACGTGTTTGTTACAGGTGATGAAGAGGGTTTCTCTGACCACAATAGAAATTTTCATCCACCGTTTAGAGTTGAAGAAATGACTCAGAGTGTGAAAAGCACCGGAGACCATGCTGACATGGAGATGATCTCTCACCTTGAGGACAAAGGTCTCTTCGGGTTGTAGACAAAGGTCCAGACTGGCCTGAATAACCATCTTCTCAAACTCAAGGTCCCGCTTCCGCTCCACTGCCACAGCAGGGAAGAGGTCACCAATCAAACCCATGAAGACGGGTACGTCATCCGTGACAATCTTAGGCAGATTGAAGTCTCTCAGGGCAGACATTAAGACCTGGCCAATGAGGAAGGGCAACAATGTCAAACTCGACTGGGTTTTTTATGACGATAAGTACATCTGCTTCATGACAATTTAATTGTCAATGCAACTGCAGAAGATCATTCACCTGAGCTTCTGCTCTGGTTTTGTCTCCTCTTTTGAGCATACCTGCTACCATCAGGACTGATTTTATGGCACGCAGACCCCAATCGTAATGATCCTAGAATGAAAGAAAAGTTCATAATAATGAGTTTTCTATCCCTTGCCTTTGCATACGTATCTTGCATTTGCAGTGATACTTTCAGTAGCAGATCATACTTTCATTGTGGTAAAACACATTACACACAAAAAGAACTAACTTTTGGTACTAAAAAAATCAGTACTCTGTACGTGAAAACTTTCCATTGTTTTCCAGTCCAGTATCTAAGTACCAAACCAGCTGAGGTACTCCTTTAGTATTTGGCTTCACAAGGAATAAAAAGGTTTTTGGTAAGGCTGAATGATATTGGAAAAATTTCATATATCGTACGGATTTTTAATGACAAATATTGCAATATTTATTAAACCAAAAAAGGAGTTGAAAATAAATTTCTCACAATCCATCTATGAGTGATTGAAATAGCAAGGATGGAAACGATCATTTTGTAACATAGACTAGCTATGATGAGACGGAACAATCACTAAAAATGCAAAGCTTGCTAAGTTTTCAAATTATGGAATAAAAATGTTTTAGCTAAATGTAAACCCCCCATGCTATAATGTCCGAACAGTATTAAGGTGTTAAAAAGCATGATTTCAACCCAGCTGATTACCTGTTTAGATAGTAGTTCTTGGCAAAGCTTGTAAAGTTTGATGAACTTTCTTGCAAGCACCCGAGCTGTCTGGAAGCCCTCAGCCACCAGCATTATCTCACAGATGAGCTCGATTTCCGGAACCACCATAGCGCAGGGTCTGAGCGAGAAAGATAGCGAAAGTCTTACAGCTGCTTACTGCTGTTTACACATTGAACTTGTCTGAGAAAATCAAGAGAACCCAACCTGAAAAGGGCCTTGAGGTTCTCAGGCAGCTCTGTGCGACCAGCATATCCTGGATTCATGGTGATGAAGATACCGACAGATGGTTTCAAAGGGATTTCCTCCTCCAAGAAAAGAAACCTGAGAAGATTTAATGCAGAAACACAGGAACAACATAATTGTCCCATAAGTTTTTTTTTTTTAAGTGTACTCAACCTTTCACCTGATCCCCTCAATATGATGTAATATGACAAAGGCAACATCTGTAAATGTTAACATGGCAATATTTGTAATTACGAATGCTGTAACAGTCAGTACCATTACCTATTCCTATTACATATTACATGTATCATAACTTCAAAGTCCAATATGAAAAACTTAGGAGCTGCCATGTTGTAGGGGTGGCAGATAACTGGCAAAAAGCCACCAGGCAGGGGCAGTTATGTTCACGAGTTAAAAAAAAAAAACGACAGACTTGTCAGGCACTTTCATGCTACTCATTGTCAACACACTTAAAACTGGCACTTGTTCTCTGGCATAGTACGGAACTCATAAATCTGGGTAGGAAACTGACAATATAATTTGCCTTCAAGGTACCTGAGACAGAGTGAATATTTAAAAATCCATCCATCTTATAGCAAATGATCCAGTACATAGTTGTGAGGAAAATCTGAAGCTGACTTCAGAAGATTAACATTTTTGTGGTACAAATTCACTATTAATGCATTTACCAAACCTGAGTCAATCACACAAGAAACAGGCCTCACCTCTTCTTCTTTTTGCGAAGGGCGTCCTGTATGGTCTTCACCTGCACCGCAACAACAGACAGCACCTCCACGGGGATGCGGTTGAACTCGTCGAAGCAGCCCCACACCCCCGTCTGAACCAGGCCTTTGTATATGTTCCCTATGGACTGGGAGTTCAGACATTTCCTCATTAACAGGAAGCTGGTGCCTCCGACGGCCCCTCCGGGCCCCTGCGTTGCCTCATTACATCCGCTTAATACTGTAATTAGCTTTTCTGGGACGCCGTTCCATATGGTGAGCGCTGTTATTTGCTGCGATCTGCAGGTGTCACCCCAGGTGTCTTGCGTGCAGCATATAAACATGTCATAAGAAAGTGACGATTGTGACAGCTGAGGCTTCAGGGAAAGGCACACTTTCTACATATGGCCAAGTCGAATGACACCTGAGTATTATGGTGCTGTAAAAGACGGCGCCCGTTTCTTCTGGGGCATCTCACCTTGTAATCCATCTGCTCAGAGCAGTTAAAGACATAGACCATGACGCCCAGGGCCTTGCCAAGGTCCTTGGTGGTCTCTGTCTTCCCAGTTCCTGCTGGCCCTGTCGGGGCTCCACTCATTGTCAGGTGCAGGGACTGAGTCAGTGTGATGTAACACCTGTGCAAAATGCCCACCTGTCACCATTAGGGTGACCACCTAATCTATGTCAGGAGGGACACTACGAGCTACAACAGGGTTTGTTAACTACCATTTCAACCATTTCAATTAAAAGGACCCGGATTTCACTTAAGCACTTAGGCCTTGCTGTGTGCTGATTGGTCAGTCTCCCATAATCCTGCATGTGCCAAAATTGTCAAAGTGAAACAGCTGGATGAGTCTTTCAATCAAGGAAACTAACCAGTCAAAGCACAAGATGAACTAATTAGCCAAACACAGGGGCCTTTCAGTTTTAAAGTAGTTTGTAAAACCTGAAGTAGCTCATACCATACCATACCATACCATAATGTCCCTCCTGATATGGATTAGGTGGTCGCCCTAGTCGCCCTACATAACTTCACTACTTAAGACCGAAGATCTGGGCACACCCTAAATTGATGGGCGACCTTTACGGGACATGCCATGTGATTGCTTTCAAAACTGTTCTTTACAGTGGAAGCACAAGATGGAAGAAAAACAGTCAGACCTAGTCATTGTGATTTTTATAGGATCTTAAGCTTAAAAGCTATAAGGAGCGACTGGTAGAGGGTTAAAGGGCAGATACCTGTCCGTGAGGGGTGTTATGACCAAACGAGGCGTGTTGCCCAGGTATTCGTAGGAATATAAGAACTGGGCGTCACAGATGTTGGCAAAGCAGTGCCTCAGCTCTTCATCCCAGCGGTGACGAAGTTCATAGAACCAGGAGAACGCCTGAGCATTGGTCACCTGGTCGTACAGAAGGAGAAGCATTTTTCAAGCAGGATTAAATGAAGAAAGCCTACAGCTTAGCTAGATATGCATGTTTATTATAGTTAAACCATCTCATAATGTGAGTGAGTGAATGAATGAATGAATGAATATACAGTACTGTGTACAAGTCTGTTTAACTGATCTTCATGTTTGTGTAAAACTGTGATATTATGTCTGTCTAAGTGTGTCACGTACTTCAAAGCCTTTCCTAAAGTCACCCCAGTGTTTGCTACAACCACCCACTACACCAAAGTATTTTCTGACTCAACCGCTGACACAACCTGTTTGGCAATTCAATACCTCACTGAGTTAATTAACTAATTAAACTGATGAATTAGCTGAGCTGATGGTGAATTTTAATAAACAAATGGAATGGCTGGGACTTCCTTGAGGGGAGGTTTGGGAAAGTGAAGCAGTGTTATTCTATCCATCCAACAAGACATCAGTAACTTTTTAAAGAAAGGAAACGAAAAAATTCTTGTCAGTTTTTATTTTGTCACTCTTCATTTGCTAATGTCTTACTGTTAAACTGTGTTTTCTTTCTGAGCAAATCTACACTAGTTACCCAGATAAACAGCTTTCAATATTTCTTTTGGCTTTTGCACAGTACTGTATAAAATAGATTAAATTATAATAATGCTTTTCCCTTGATTGAGAGAGCATTAGCTAGAGTTCTGATACCCAATCAAAATCCCACTTTGCCCCCCCCCAACCTGGCCTAGTATCACACCTACACATTGATCCGGCCAGCCAGCCATCTTCTGCAGAAATCTTCCTGACAACAACTTATTACCTACGTATCTAACTTACTGTTTAAAGGATAAAGTGTATTTTTGAAAGCGGCTACTATGCGGTTCCATGATCCATCAAATTATAAAACTATTACATGAAATACACATGAGTGAATGTAAGACCAGACACCTTCTGGGCAAGAAGCTTGGCCACAACATCTCTGGCATGGACATCTATTGTGCATATAGTCCTTATCTTCTGCCGGTCGCCTGGCAACAGCTCCCCTAATAACATGTTGATCAGTGAGTTGAGCTGAATGATCTAAAGAGAGAGAGAGAGAGAGAGAGAGAGAGAGAGAGAGATGATGCAAGTGATGCAGTGCAAAGCATGTTTAGATCACTGTGAGCCCTCACAGTCCTTAGTTTTGGCTCTTCGGTATGAAGGGGTGGACACAAAGTCATTCATTAGCTTAGGCAACTAAGAAGTATCCAGAAGAGCTATTGTGCCTTTAAATCTCATGCAATCCTCTTAACAAAAACACAAGTGATGTTCACAAATCCAACAAAGCAATAAAGAAAGATTGTGTTTTTTATGGTTATCTTTGCTGCTCTGGTTCTAATCACAGCTTGCATGTTTAGGCCTGTATCGTTACCTGCTTCTTATGGTAATCTTTAAGGGCGGACTCAAAGCCTTCCTCCACCTTCTGAAATGCTATCCCTACATCTGTGCTCCACCAGATCTGCGAGCCGAGGAGGGCCACCTGGGCGGGCTGCTCCAGCACCCACTGCTCCCTCGACTTCTCCTCATAGCTGGCCACAGCCTCGGCCACACGCCGCCGCACAGTCTCCCGCATGGAGGCCTCCAGGTGGCTCAGCCACACCTCCACCTGTGTGACATCATGGCTTTTTAAACCAGGATACCTGCCACCTGATTTCCAGCAGGATGTTCCCTCTTGAAATGCAGAGAACCACCTTCACCCAAACAAGTAATCCATCAACCCATTTTCTGAAACTAGTTGGCCTATTCAGGGTTATGAGCGGTCCAGTGCCTATCCTGGAGGCTACGGGCGCAAGGAAGGGAACAACCCAGGATGGGGCTCCAACCCACTGCAGGACACACTCACACACCAGTCACTTGAGCATGAATATCAGAATACATGACTCTCTCCTACTTATCTTACCGCTCCAGTGCAATGGCAGGGATTCTGGAATGGAACACACTCCTGTTCCTTGCTGAGCATCCCTTGTGCTATGTTTGTCCTTTCGGATTCCTGTCGCCGTAGAAACTGCAGCCCAGCTATATTGTCAAACAATTTCGGTAGGTGTCGTGTCACCTGCAGGAAAAAAAAAATCACCAGAACTGTCAACCAACAGAGCAGAGAAGAGGCGAAACGCAACAGAGAAGTAACAAAATACGAGACATGGTGCATTCTCTGTGCCACACTGTAACACACCTCTTCGGGTCGGCCTCCTTTGGATAGTATGTCCAATAAATCTGCCGATGACACAAAATAAAACCTGGGGAATAACAGCCGCTTTGTCTCCAAATACTGAGCCAATGCTTTTTCACACAGCGCCAATCTGTGGAAGAATCAAAAGGAAAAAAATCATTGACATTGTCACATTTCTGCACCAGATGCCAAATAATCTTATTATCTCCAATGTTACTTTTTAGAAACGGGAAATCTTCACAGACCGAGTTTGAAGGTCCTCCAGAGTATCGTAGAAAAAGTGCTTGCTGGTGACCGCTATGACATTCTTAATTTTAGCACTTTCAAACATCAGCTTCTGCAAAAACACAAAACCACAACATAGTTATATATAAGCAGTATAGCTGAAATACTCATATAGCTCTACATATTACAGGTATTACCATCAACCATAATATTTATAGAGTTGTGTGGATATGAGGTTAGTGACACTGAAGTGGAAACAGAAATACATTTATATCGTCCGTCCGTCCATCCATCCATCTTTCATAACTGTTTATTCCATACAGGTCTCTGTTTACTTTCATACAGATTCATATGTATTTGCAAACCTACCCTATATTTTCTTGACAGAAAAACCACAAAAAGATTCTCCGGCCATATTTTGAACATTCTTTATTGTAAAGAAATCTTTCCTGATAACCTAAAACTGTAGACCCATCTGCAGCAAGGGAAACCAGCACAACATATAAGCAAAGATGGATGCTGGGCACCTTAAAGTCTGCATCAATGTCCTGGAACCAGTGGGTGTGGTCAGGCAGCTGCTGGTTGATGTCCCCCGAGCCCATGAAGATCCTCTCCAGGTGGGCCCAGGTGCGCTGCACCTCCAGCCACACGCGCAGCACGGCATCAGCCACCGAGAGGCGGCCCTGCCAGTCGGATACCTCAGACTGGAAGTAGTCCACATGTTTGCTCTGCAGGATCAGCTGCAACTGCACCTGCGAGAGGGGAAAACAGACGCTCTGGTGACATGGGGAGACAGGAAATGCAGAATACAAAGAATATATATGTGTATATTGTCCTATAAATATATATGCACTGACGACTAGTAATTAAAATTTGCATATTCAAAACGCAAAGCTACACTTCAATTGACATTTAATTAAAATTTTGTATTTTTATAAAATGAAGCCTTACATATTACAAGGCAGCCTAAAATTTTTTAAGCTTTTAATTGCTACACTATGGGGATTTCCATCCTATGGTACCCCTTAGCCTTGTGGTCTGTGGACACTATGGGGATTTCCATCCTATGGTACCCCTTAGCCTTGTGGTCTGTAGTGCCTGGGAGAGGCTCTAGGAACTCCCATCATCCTGAGCAGGACGGATGGATTTCTGCACTTTCACCATGGATGTATTAGTCATTGGACAAAAAAATTATATTTGCATTTATCAGTTTCTTTGGGATTAAAGACACCAAATGTTAGATCAAGTAAAAATGTGTAGATACGTCCAGGATGCATCTGGCCAGTGTGCGAAATACCCGTCAATATTCGGGGGGGGTTCAGATCTCCCTATATTGTTGTGCAATACCAATCTTGAGACCCCCTTAAAATTTTGCTTTTGAGGCTTTCGGGGGGTCTCATGGGTTAATCCGGGGTGTCGGACCACCCCGTATTTCACAAACTGCATCTGGCATTATGCCAGGCTTCTCCTCCGCCTCACCCGGCAGATGCATTATCCTGACAAAGGTATCAGCATGAGAACAATGTCCAGTCAGCCACAGAGGCTACAAATCAGAGGACTCAATACAGCTGCTTTAGTCAGATCTGTCTCTCCGCTGAGTTCAATGGGAAGAGAGCATCACCAGAAAGACAGCCCAGCACTCTGCTTCCCTTTTTCTTTAGTGTTAGAGATGGTTTGATGTTAGACATGGGTGAAAATGCTTTTTATATGCAATTTATCATTTTGCATGATATAAACACAGGAGGATATTCAGCATAAAGTCATTATAAAGTAATTACAGTGTACCAGATGGTGAATGATAAAACTGCAAAATACGAAGAAGTAGATAATCCCTCCATGATTCCTATTTTTCAAAGACGGTGTTAAATATCGATATTATTAACCGCACCTGATTATCCTCTAGAGTGCCTATGAGCTCGTCATCAGGTTTCAGAAGTGGAATGGATGTACAATCGTGAGTCTCGTAGGTGAATTCCATCCTTGTCCATGTCTGACTGATTTCTGATAAAACCTAAAAAAAAGAGTAGAAGGACTGTTTTTGGAGATGACAGATAGACCAAGGAGAAACCAATAAATCATAAAAAGATAAATAAAAATATCTAGCAACTTTACTACGCTGGTAGGAAAAGATTCTCCTTATAGGCAAGGGAAACATGGAAGCACTGTACAAAACCTTCTCGATAGCCATCTCTTTGACGGCCTTGTCCACAACATGGTGAACCTCATCCTCTACTCTGTACAGCTGCAGGGCCAGCAGATCTGCCAAGGTGGTGCTTTCTGTCAGGGTGAAAGCCACCTACATGGGCCAAACACAGCTATAGTCAAGACAGTTTGACGTACAATTTCATTTCATTTCATTTACTTTCATTTCATTTACTTTCATTTCATTTACTTTCTTTACAATGTTCTTGCATCCACGTTTTTTACAATTGCAAGCTATACATAAACAATTATTTTCTCACCAAACAGAAACACTGCACATTTAACTTCATAGAAATTAAAATTCCATAATTCTCAAGAAGATGGCTTTGGGCAAACGTCTAAGTTTGTAGTCTTCTGTCTTCCGTTCGACTTCCATTCTGATAATATTAACGTTTATGCGAAAACACAAACATATTAAAGTGATGCTCTCCTCTCTTTAATTAAGGAACAGCTACCATCCACTTACACCAGTAGTCCTGACCAACTGGGACCAGTGACGATCTCGCATGGCCCGGTTCTGCAGTTCGGTTACTGCCCGCAGCGAAGTCGCAAGATTATTAATTTCTGTATCCAGTCCTCTATAAACATCCCAGCTGCGAACCTCTTTGTCCAGCTCCTGCATTTCCTGATCAGACAAGAAAGCAGGAAAAAAAATACTCCACAATCTGAAGAACAGCCACCTTTTACTACGGGGTATCGAGGAAGATGGCAGTCCAGCAGGTCACCTTACCCTTTTAAATCTCTTTAATTCCCCATCCATGTGGTCAACAGTGATTTCTCTCCAGTGGGTCTTTGTCCAGCTCTCTATGCAGCACTATAATACAAAACGGTTGCTGGGAATTTAACTCATGACACTGGATGAATGTATGGGAGGTAAGTGCTACGTATTCTTAACTAGTGGCCTATTTTAATCAAAATTGCCACCGATGATACAACAGGAGGAAAAAAAGCAAATATTAATAGCATGCAAGACGTATGCAGATGCCTCAGATAGGACAGCAAGGGTGACAAGCTAGCTAGCTCACGCTAGGCGCTCACCTGAACATAGATGACGATGTCCCACAGCGATTTGAGCAGCGTGATGTGTCTCCGGAAGAGCCTGAGTTGCCGATTCTCTGGGATGCTCGCATCGAACAGTTTGCCGGAGTCCTGCAGGGCTGCCATCTCGCCCTCCAGTGCACTGATTTGCCAGTGAGCCTGAGGGTATGATTTCCACAAGAACATCCTTTTCCCAGCCAAACAGATCATTATTATGCTTCTTTGAGGGTATGATATCCACAAGAACAGCCTTTTCCCAGCCAAATAGATCATTATTATGCTTTTTTGAGTCACTATAAAGCATTTATACGCCATTCAAATTCTTCTGAAATCTACTGTCTGTAGACAAGATTTTTTTATTGCATGGCTCATCATAACATATTTCTATTGATACTATTACACCATAACACTCTCAGTTATCTGATATTGTCACACATACCTACAGTAGTGACACACTTACAAGTAGTATAGCAGTATAGTATAACACGTGTCAAGAATCTCTTCATTTTAAATTTTTATGAGTCAATTTAATTACTTTTAATTTATATTAAAGTAGAATAATGAAGTGGAATAAATACAGCATAGAGGATAACAGAAAATCGCTTCATCTTACTGTGTCCAGCTTAGCATATGGTTTCATTGTGTTATAATGAAATGGCGCTTCTGTTCTGAAAATCACTGTGAATTCATTCTGCTTCATCTGATGGGTAAGAAAAACAGATATTCTCCATCAATATAAGAAAAATGTCTAGAACGAGAGAGAGATTTCACAGGAAGTGCGAAAATCCCTTGTTATTACCAATGAATTAACAGTGTCCACTTCAGGTCCCGGTAATAAAATGCAGAAGAAATGCCGGAGGTCTACAGAATCATGCCCTCACCTCAAACGCCACATATTTCCTGCGTATGACGGACACCTCAGCTGTCTGGAGAGGTGCAACCTCGTGCTTCACCAACACTGCCAGCTTCTTGGTGTTGTTCCACCTTTCAGGAAGGTCCTATTTAAAAAAAAACGGTATAACAGTCCCTAGCAGTGCTTCAAAGGCTGCCCGTCATCTCCATAATCGCTTGGGTTTCTTTATGTCTATGTGGTTCATTTGACAGAAAATCCATATTGAAGTTAAAGTGTACTTTATGTCATCTTGTGCCTTGTGTACTTGTAACTCGTATCGACCATTTCACTGAATGTGTTCTTCAGACTGCGCTCTCTTTATGCATGGCCAAAATACTGAATCCTCTTTGCTGATCAACACAATATAAGCTATTAATTTGACAGGTTGGTAACACTTTTTTAGGTATAATTGAAAGCAAAACTGAATAAATGTAGGATGTTTAGGGGCAACGGAACAATTCAGTTATAAGTTCCCCATTTCCTCTACTTAATTACAGCTTAGCATTCTCAACGTTTGCTTCTCACCTCCAGGTGTGTATAAACATGACCAGGGATTGTCTGGTCATACCCTTCCAGTAGGGTAATGATGTCCTTCAGAGGCTCAAAGAGACGGTCAGTCATCACCTGACGTTCCTTCACAGAGAGCAGCAAGCCAGTCACCTCTACCAGACGACTGTAGTCACCCTCAGTGAGGGGACACTTAAGCCCCTTCTCAGTCATCCTGATAAACTCATCCAGCTCATTCAGGCTGAAAAAAAACAGACAAATATCACACTGCATTAATGCTCAAGCTCATTTAGGAGGATGACAGTGTAGACTTCATACAGTTATATATACCAGCTAATGTGAAATAAAAGCGCTGCAAAATTCTTTGCAAAAGAACATTATAATAATGTGTTTATAGTGGCACCCAACCTAACAGAATTTATATAATAAAAACTGAAGCATTGTGATGTTTGTTGAAAAAGCAGTAATTGTTAGCATGGACTTCACCTGTCAATGACATGTGTCAGAAGGTGCTCCTTCAGCATCCAGCTCCACTGTTTAATGGTGTTTAAGAGGCTAGTCTTGAAAGGCTTGATGTCCACTTTAAACCATCTGTCAAATACTTTAAAGTCTTCAATTTGGCTTACGTGCACATACATGTTTTCAAAAATGTCAATCTATAAAAGATCAAACGTTATTAAACATGACTGAAATTTTTGACAATATAGTCAATTTAGGACAGCTTTCTTAAAAGATAAACATCCAAAATTAAATGCATATATCTGCTGGCCGAAAAACAAGTGAGGTGATTCAGAACCAAAATATTGATCATTATTAACCTGCTCCTTGAACTGTTCAATGGTTGGTTGACTTTCTGGAAATGAGTCTGGCCTACAAGCCAAGACATCTTCTGTGGTGCGGATGCAGCCATAGAGCAGGAACTGCCTCATGAACGTGGCCTTGTCGTTCAGCCACAGGTGGGCGTAAGAGTCAAATGCATGCTGGTACTGCACGGCTTTCTCCATGATATCATCAGCTCGCGCCATCATCTCCTGCTGTAGCTCTGTGAGGTTCAACATGCTATCCATGTCACACTTTGAGGGCAGGAAAATGCGAAAAAGTAGTTATATGCATGAAAAATGGGACACAACAATATTTATTCACTGCATATCTTATTCTCTGCTCCTTAAAACAAGAACGAAAAGTGGAGACATTTCAAATAATAAGATACGGCATGTTTATGATCTCAGAAACCAAGTCCAATTTCATGGATGGAATACCTTCACCTATCTTTCTACCATCATTAACAAATTCTCTACATAAACAGAATCTTCGATCATACCTGATAGTTCTCCAAATGAAGGTGGGATGCAACTCTCTCCACCTGAGCAGACATCTTGAAAATGTCCCCAAGCAGGGCCTCCATCAGGTGATGCAAGCCATCCCTCGCTTCTCGGTCAAGAGAAGGTCTGCAGATGATTAGTGGGGCATTGAGTGACATGTGTGCCTCTAACAGAGGAGCCTCCCTGGACTGGCTATTGGTGTTGTCCACAAAGAACTCCAGTGAGTGCATGATGGCGCTGAAGAAACCGTCCATCACCGTCGCATCTAGGTATTCGAGATATGCGTGCCATGCATCTGATGCAGGTTCGGCATGGAACAGGGAACAGTTTTCCTGCAAAATCCAACAAAGGAAACTTTACCAGTCAACATTATAACTTTGCAATGAGAATGATAGTGTGTAGAATTTAGAATTTTGTTTTATTTTGTCAATTAAAATCATTGCATCAGTAACATGACAGCTGCATAGTGAAAGGTACTGTTACATCTATAAGCTTGTGGATAAGTTGTCCATCTCTCTGAATGGCACCGTATCTCTTAGCCAGTCGTTCAGCTCTGTCCTCCAGCTGAAGAAGGGCATCTTTCTTGTTGTCCTTCCTGCAGAAAAGGGGATGCTCACTCCATCCCTTTATTACTGTCTGGATGATTTCCACGTTTTCCTTGGTCTTTTGAACTCGGAGTTCCAGGTTTTGAACGGTGTCTTTCAGAGCACAGACATAATCCCAACAGTTGTGGTGCTGCCACGTGAGCTCCGTCTGCGTCCTGAGCAGCTGCAGGTCGATGTGCGCGAGTTCCGCGCCGATGAGGGGCACCTCCACCTCCACCGCAGTCTGTTTTATGTTGTTGTAAGCCTGGACCAGCAGCTTCAGGGTACCGATGTGCTGAAAAGATGTGATAAATGTGCAATAAAACCTACTGCAAGCTATCCACTTACAGACACCAACAAGCAGACAGTTTGTTGGAAACTACTATACATAGCCTTAAAATGACAGTGATGATTGCCTGAACCTGTTTAGAAGCAATTTCCTTTTCAGGTGCTAATAGCAAGGAAACTGTTGCATGAATCCCTGATGTTTCAATAGGGACCAATGTAATCGACAGTTTATGACAGTTTATGAATCACGTTTATGATTCTCATACGCTATTAAGTTCAACATAATTAGAAGTGTTTTGTTCTTGATTTTCGTTTATATTCAATATCAGGTGCATCACGTTGCAGTGTCCAACAGTATTCAACAGAAATTTCCACATCCGGTGACAGCAAACACCATCCCTACAGTCTCAAACCCAGCAATTCAGCTTTTGTTCTCGACAGACCCAAATCTCTGACAAGACCGTTTAATTCTGACTGTGTTATGAGATGTGGATCACCTGACGAGGGAGGAGGTAAGGAGCATGCACTGAGTACAGTGCGTTGTCACACCCACCACACGACAAACCACCTCAGGGATGAGAACCTGAGTGCAGCTATGGGGCAGGTGATACCTCAGCATCATACTAGTCCAAAGGGACCAGTGGGAGGTTTTTTCCCCCAGAGGCTAGAGTGCCAATCCTGCCACCAGCCCCCAAGTTATTCCCTGTAAGTTGGAGGACCTCCTTATAGGGCTGGATGTAGATTAACATCATACCCAGGGTGAAACAACTGCAGGTTAAGGGCCTTGCTCAAGGGTCCAACAGAGTAGAATCAGTCAGGGCATTCATGGGATTTGAACCAATAATCTTCTGATTACTGGTACAGGACCCTAGCCTCAGGGCCACCACTCGGATGAGCACGGTTCAAAATTCGGATCCTTGTCACTGCCAGTTCCCTGCATTGCAGTTTCTTCATCTGGTTCGTCTAAGGTCCATTCCTCTGGTGGTTTTGGAATTAGAAGACTGTTATCATGTGGCACGGATCTCATTGCAGAAGGCACGTTAGGGTATTCAATTGACTTCTTGTTTTTTTGGCAGAGAAACCAGGCACATTAGTCAAACAGAAGTAACAGTCCGTTACATATTCTTTCTGTTTTCGCCATATCATCGGGACAGCAAACGACATTGTCTTTCGAGTGCCTCTGAGCCAGGCTCTCAGACAGACAGCACATGTCGCACAACAAATGTGAGGCGCGCATTCCTTGTCTTGATCATCAATTTTACAGCCGAAGTACAGATGATATATTTTCTTCACGAGAGCAGACATTGAGCGTCTCTGAGGCGCAAGTGTATATTCGCCACAAATATACCAGAATGTGTCGCGGCTATTACGACATTGACAAGACATATCGACCAACACCAATCGTCCTGCAAACGTCTATAGCATCTAGCTTACTTGTTACATTGCAATGTTCTGAAACAATACATACACACTATCAGGTCTACATTAACCCATTGAGCAGTTTTATAGTCTGCTGAGGCAGTATAAGCTGGCTCCGCCCTGTCCAGGCATGCCTGGGCTGCAAACTTCCACAGAACAGTTTCCAACCAGGCCTGATTCCATGCCTGGACATTCCCAGACTGTACAAAACATTGTTGATAGGTCTCTTGCAGAAAGAAAAATTATTGGACACAAATATAAGAAAAAAACATGACAAAACTGAAGATTTCAATGAAATAGTATGTGATCGGCAAATCTGGATGTGATTTTCGTGATCAGCAGCCAAAAATCTACAAGGAACAGCCGACACTGTTCAAGAAGCAAAACCTTTGTCGTGCAGAGTAATCAATAAACATAAACAGGACAGGAAATGCAAATAAAAAGAAATATTAGCATTGACCGTTTTTGAGCTTCTTCTCGTAAGACATAGGAATTTAACTCAAAAACAATATTTGCTATGTACTACTGAAAGACTTACTGTAATTAAGGTGCCTTTCTTTTTGAAGATGGCCAGTGCAACGCTGGGAATTTTGGTATATTCCTGCAGTAGAAGGTACTTCACATCTCTCAGGACTGCTAACAGCTGTAATAAAAAAAAAAGTGAGTTTGATGTCATACATGAGGGCACAAAACAGTACAGTAATACTTTAATAAGCCTTAAAGGATTCAAATTAAATATGCATGTGTAACATTACAGTAGATTTTATATATAAGCACAACTAATAAAGATGATGGATTTAAATATAAATATACCTTTGAACTGAAGTTGACAGAAAGCAGGCCACCGGTTTTATGTCTCCTGATGAGATTCTGGTCTAAGCTGAAATGGCAGACCTGGTCCAGACTGCAGCACCAATCAGAGTAGACATCCCCTTCATACTGATCTAACAGAGCCAGCAGCTCAGCGTAGCTCTGGCAGATCCCCTTAATGTCAGCATCATCCATGGAGCTAAAGAAAAAACCCACATTAATCATTCAAGCATCCACCTTCCAAACAGTACGGGGTCTCATGTGCTCATTAATCAACGTGCACTGTTGTCCTGTCTGTCATGTCTGCCTGACCCTCCTCTCTCCCTGATGAGCCACGCCTGTTCCTTGTTACCCCTATTTAGTCTTTGTATTTAAGTACTTATTTGTCTTGTGTGCCCCAGTCCGGTCACTGAAGTCAGTCCCCTTGTTGCTTGCATACTTCCCGATACTAGTCTTCCCATTTTAACCCCTTGTGGTCCTGCTTATTTCCCTGTCCCTGTTTCGACTTCATTAAATCCCGCTTTGTTCGGCAAACACCTGCCTTCGATTCCTTCGTCTCCCAGGTCGTGACACTATCCTAGATGTTTGAACGTTTAAACACTACACCAACAGTAGATTCTTCATGTCATTCAAACTAAAAAGTGAAAAGAGTATTCCTCACTAATGAGTTGCTTTAAGCAGGGAAATTTGATTAATTAGATATCACGTGATGACTTTGAGTTTAGACCATAAAGTACACAGTCCTCATCAGCAGCAGAACTCACAATTCCTGGATAAACGTGAAAGTGGCCCAAGGCGTCTCCAGTCTCTCTCTCAGCATCTTTGCCCATTTTAAGGACCCTGACATCAAAGGCATGTTCTTACTCACTAACCCCATTCCACTCCTCATCTGCAGAACAAAAATAGCACATTTTCCCTTCAAGTTGCAAACACATTTTTAATAGTAACTTGCTGCAAACAAAGAACCACATATAAAATCATACAATTATTTACTATTAGGAACATTAAATTTTAGAGTAAAAAAAACTCTGTCTATAATATTCATATATGTCTCCTCGTTAACCTATCTGTGTTTTTTCTTAACTCTTGTATTGAAGAATGCATCTCTTATGAAATCTTATTGCCAGTATTCAATAACAGATCAGATGATCCTTTGTATTCGACTTCCTGGTTACCTGGTGAAGGTGGGTGACATACAGCTGTCTACATTTCTCTATCTCCTGGACAAACAGCTGCAGCACCAGTGAAAAACTGGGACGGAAGATTTCCTTTATTACTGGCCTTTCCAGGAAGGGTCCACAGACAGCCAGTAACTTTATGCAAATGAAAAACCACACTTATTAACTCCATAACTCCATCACTGTCTATAATTAAATTCATAAGTGACATTAGTAATTTGCCACAATAAGGGGTAATTAGTGTTGAAGGTCACAGATGACCACACATTGCCATTTTCAGGCCCAGGATATTGCTGTGGAACCTGTGAGTAATGGTTACTGTACTTACAAAAATAAATAAAAAATTTAAACTTTGTATTTGTTCAGATCTTGCTGAAAGATGATGTATCTATTTAGTGACAAATTGTTTTGGAAAACAGCATCTGCATGGTATCACAGGCATAAATATATTTATATGACTTTATAATAAGAGTACATTGTATATAAAATATTATATATCATATAAAATGGACTATAGTCAGATGAATAGTAACATTTATATGCAGTTAAAATAAATTACTTTACCAGCGAGAAAATGGAATAAAATGATTAAATAATTAAGAAAAAGGCCAATTTCTTACCTTCAAAGCTGATTCCAAACCAGAACAATCATTAAATGCCAGACACATGACTGTTGCAAGACGGCATTCAAAGTCCAAAACTTTTTCTTTGAAATCATCATAGCGACCTTTAAATTCCTGATGGAATTCAAAACACACTTTGGCTACTGAAGGACACAGGAGCCGCCAATTTTATACTGAATTTATCAAAATCCAAAGTCTAATCGCCTTGCATGCAAGTACAGAATCCAAGAGAGCATCAAAGCCTTCAAACGTTTCAACATTTAAACGTCGATTAGACACTGTCACTGCAGAAAAACTTTTACCTGACTTCATATATGCTCTGATGACACCACTGCAAGCTTACTGACACACTGAAAAAGTATCTCAGTGAAAGTGAACTTCTTTTTTCCAAGCTTAAGTTTCACACAGCTGAGTTGCTACAGAAAATATATTTTTCAACACAGAATCTACTTTGGGTGCATTCTGGAAGAAAAAAAAATTCATACAGCCTCTCTCTTCTGGTTTAAACCACTTCCCGACATTCTTTTATAGTTTTTTTTTTGTGGTAGCACAGTGACTGAATTTGTCATCCGTATTAAACTGAAAGATCTTAAGTTACTAAACCATGAAGGTGCCTGTTTTATGATGGTTCTCATCAGAGATGTTAGGAGATATGATACACGTCAACAGTATCTCAGCTTCAGCTTTACGTACTGAGTAACATGTCACCTACAACAAAATGATTAGCCCTACTGGCTACAAGCTGTCCTCCCTGTTAGAGAGACATCCTATCTGTGCATGCAGATCATAGTTTGCCATGTATTTCCTTTGGCGAAGACCAGCACTGTCGATGCTCAAAGACTATTGATGTCTTAAAATCAGCAATGAAAAGTGAAATACATTTTAATAGATGACAAGAATTTAAGAACTCTACAGCCTTTTACCAGGATGGGGTTTTCAATGAAATGCTACTGATGTAGCCCTGACTGTTCAACTGCACATTAATTTTCAGGACATTATAAGTCTGTCTCTTGTTTTTGTTTTCTCAAGAGAATAATATGAATAAAGGAGAGATAACTTTAGGTCATACGGATTAGGAAAAAACAGGACTGCACACAAAAGGGCAGCAGCTATGGTTTAGTAACAGTGCAGAGTAGCTTAGCTCATTGCCGAGTTGTGAGATCTATATAAATCTGATAGCGAGCCAATAGCTAGATAATTTACTGTAAAGCAAAAATATTCATAATGCCTGCCATGATTTTCATTACCTCCGTACTGAGACATTGGGGGCTGCATTCACTGTTCTTGAACACCTTGCAATGCTCCTGGAATTCACCGTAAATGGATGTAACCTGTTCACTGTAGCCTTTGCCCCCGCTGCCCCCAAACTCCAGCTTCTCCAGCTTCTCAAACTCTAACATGGTGATAAACAGGTCCTGGAAAAAACAAAAGCACAACATTTTGTACCCAAATGTTAATTATAAGAATACCCTGTATTCTGTACAAATTCTCTACAAAATGCAATTATGGGGCTTGTGGGAGTTTTATTTACATAAAAATGTTCTGAGGGCAGAGCGAAAAATGATTGGTTCTGAGAGATAACCAATCAGATTGTAGAGGAGGTGGGTCCAATAACTAGAGGAGGTAGGACCAACCAATCAGATCTGAACATTTTTGTGTAAATAAAACTCACAAATATGGCGCCTGACTCCAAAAAAGCAGTCTTATTTCAAAGTAAATAGATTTCCAAGACCTAGCTTTCTCACCTGCAGCTGTCGCAGGCGTACAAGAAAACGGTCAAAACGCACAAACACCAGAGTGGAGGGAAAATCCCAGGGCTGGCAAGCCTGCCCAGGACCCCTGCAACTGGCCAGCTTCTCCCTTTGTGTCTGGAAGGTCTCCTTAAAGTGCGTGAAGCATGCCACCACCACTTGGATCTTCTCCAGGGCTTCCTCAGTGTCCACCTTCAGAAGGTCCCTTGGTGAGAGGTACTCAGTAGCCTTGGGGAAGGAAGGATTCAAGGGCTGTATATATCAAAATTTTACATTCCACACCACCCCCAAAACAAAAATCCTGCTAATGGAACACTTATATATTTTTAATTTTAGGTGTCCCCCGCCCACTGTTTCTGGGACAGACTCCAGGCTCACCATGAACCCACACTGAATAAGTGTTTATAGAAAATGATGCATGGTATCTGATCCTGCACTTCGACCTGTAAGTGGATCATTCTCACTGAGGTGGCTGTAGGGACGGGCCTGAGTCACCTGCTCCATGAAGAGGTTGCAGAGCTCCTGAAGCAGCAGCACAAGGCGTGGCGGCGATCGCAGCGCCTCACAGTGAGACCAGACCAGGTAAAGTACATGGAGGAGAGGGTCAACAAGTCGCTGCATATGAGGGAACTGCTTCTCCTGCACCTGAGACACCAGCTGGACCAGTGGCCGCAGGTGGAGCTCTACGTCTCTGGCTTCCTGAAGAGCTTGAAGATAAACCAGGAGCGCGGAATGTCGCACAGATTTATCTGAACTCGACTTATTTAGCCTCTGCACTTATTCAGTCACTAGTTAGACATAACAGACAACACAGCAAAAATAGCTGAGTGACTGAACATCAAAGTCTACAAGAGAAGTCAAGTGAAGGGGTAGTATAACACCTTTGAGTTGAGCTTTTGTTGGCCCAATAAAATTTGGCATTAAAAAAACAAAAAAATTGTGAGAAAGATCCATTTCTTAGAAACCATTTCTCAAAATGCTGTTGTGTCATTGTATCTATGATAACGACCTCCTTGGGAAACGTCCTGCCTTATTCATCCAGCAGGCTCAGTTAGGTGTGTCCTCAGAATGACTGTGACCTTCCCGCTGTGTATCAGAACTGCTAATCATCCATGTTTTGCTGTAAGAGTGAAACTGAGCCATTAATTGCTTACTTACCATAAAATACATCCATCATTGTTGTTTTGAAAGTTGGAAGGTAACTGCTCTCAGATACTTCCAAAATCTCCACCATCTTCTGAATAACAGGACTCTGGAGCTAACACAGAAAATAAGTTCAACTCATTTGACAAAGTTGCAATCGATATAGTATCTATAATTTTGTGCACAGAGAGACACACCTGTTCATAAATACTTTGCATATTTTCCTTCCTAGATTTCCAGAATTCATATTCAGCATTCGGCCCCAGATCAGAACCCTTCTGGAGAAATGTCCCGGAATCTTCTTTCAAAACATCTCGGATCTGATGGGTCCAGTTGATGACCATGGACTCAATGACATATATCACTGTCCTGTTATGTCCATCTTGCCTGCAATATGTTTTTTAAATAGAGATTCTTTTAATGGTACCATGTTATTAAGAAGGATACCGTGCACTGAATGTAAACAACATACGTCAGTCAGTTGATGTTCTTACACATTGAATCCAGAATATGGTCGACTTTCAATTTCGGTTGTCACCGTGGGAATCGGAAGGTGGGTTTTTCCTGAGCAAAGACCCCTCAAAATGGACACCTTGCTCTGCAAGCTCTCCGCATGCTGACTGATATCTTGAGATACCACACGCGGCCATGTCCTGTGATTCTTCTTGTTTGTCAGCACTGGTACAAAAACCTTGCATAGAGCAGACACCAGATTTGCATGGAGAAATATCCTCAAAACAGTTCTGCTCTTATGAATCTTCTTTCAGTAAGTTAAATCTTGGGTGATTTATGCTTTCACCCAGAATTAAGCTTTTGGGGAAGAATTTTAGTATCAAAATTTGTTTATTAGTTTAGTTTTTGAGCTTACCATTATTACTTCAAAAGGGATATTTTGAAATTTGTTTAGAGTAGGCTGATTCCTTTTTGTCATCAAGCAAGACTGTATGCATAGTGATACTGCTGTTATCAAATCGATATTGTAACAAGGGCAAAATCTAATACAAAGTTTTCTGATTAAGTTACCCATGGGCATGCATTGTATATACAACCCCAGTTCCAAAAAAGTTGGGAAGTTGCGCAAATTGTAAATACAAACAGAATGCAATGACACGGAACCCATAAACCCATATTCTAGAGCAACATATGCTCCCATCCAGATGACGTCTCATTCAGGGAAGACCCTGCATATTCCAACATGACAATGCCAAACCACACACTGCATCAATTACAACATCATGGCTTCCTAGAAGAAGGGTCCGGGTACTGAACTGGCTTGCCAGCAGTCCAGATCTCACACCCATTGAGAACATTTGGTGCATCATAAAAAGAAAAATACGACACAGAAGACCTAGGACAGTTGAGCAACTAGAATCCTGTATCAGACAAGAATGGAACAACATTCCTTGCCCAAAACTCGAGCAACTGATCTCCTCAGTCCTCAGATGTTTACAGACGGTTGGTAAAAGAGGTGATGCCACACAACAGTAAACACGGCCTTGTCCCAACTTTTTTGAGACGTGTTGCTACCATGACATTCAAAATTACCTTATTTTTTCCTTAAAATGATAGATTTTCTCAGTTTAAACATTTAATATGTTTTCTATGTTCTGTTTTGAACAAAATATGGGTTTATGAGATTTTCCATATCATTGCAATCTGTTTTTATTTACAATTTGCACAACGTACCAACTTTTTTGGAATTTGGGTTGTATTACTTGTCTGTGCTATTTAGCTATAGTCACAAATGGTTGCCTATGTTGTTAATGGCAAAATGAGTTTTCACAAAGTCGTTCCATTTAACATACAAACATGATATTGCGAGTTTAATTACCTGATCAACCGCATGCAACAACTGTTCCAGCAAGTACAGTGACACCACACCAAACGACAAGTGTTCTCTGTAATTCACAGGAAGAAGGGTGACATCTTCCTTCTTCTGTACATAAACCCCGTTGACAGCAGCAGACGCCTAAAAAGACCGTACTTCATAATACTTCGGTCTGAAAGGGCAGCTTTTAACAAGTAACAAGTCAAATTACAAGACTATATATATATCCGGACAAAGCCAACAATGAGTGATGCCTAACTTACCTGTTCACATGAAGTTAAAACACCACTCGACTGGATGCTGAAAATCAAAATCTTTGAGTTCTTCTCAAAAAAGTCTTGAAGAAGTTTTTGACTGCTCTCCAAGGCTAAGTAATTATCCCACGTTTCCGGTTTTACCCTTAGAAACTGGCATATTTTATTTCCAATAAAGCGGACTCTTTCGTCTTCTGCAAACGAAGGAACGCTTTCCTCCTCGTCGGACATTTGTTATTTACGTTTTTTAAAACAGTTATACGTATTTATGTATGCTGTAGTTCAGACTTAAATCTAGCCGGCATGCAAACCACTGTTGCACTGGAGGAGTCCCGTTATTTCACGCTGACGCTGATCCCGTTAAAAGATACACACAGACAACGCGCGCCCTTGGAAAGAAGCAAAATTTAACTTGCTTTAAAAATTGGGGGCGGTGCAGCGTCTGGTTACCAGGGCAACGACAGTAACTCGTAAATCTTGATGTTGGCGTACTGGGGGGGGGGGGGCTCGCGCCCACACCAGCCAGAACATTCCACTAGTCTACACTAGGGTGTCTCCTTCAAACCGAATAACGCTTCTTATCCTCTTGAACACTGGTTTTAATCAATGGTCTGTCTTAATATGCGTCAGAATATATGGCAATATTTCTACATTTTAAAAATAGAAAAATGAAAACAACACAAATATAAGATGTATTTTTTAATCGAATACGATGTGTTTCACTTGTGTTGAAGTAACATCTGGAGCAACAAATCTCTTTTATAGTGTTAGTTTAATTTGAAGAAAAAGATACGAACAATAATACCATAATTCACCGCTCACAGTACTGTGCTTTTTAAGCGTCACAAACGACATTTCAGCAGGGGTTCGCTTGTGAGTAAAGTCTTTAAAAACATGACTTTTGAACTGTAAACAAGTGCAAATCAAAATGTCCTAAATGTTCTAAGAATAAGTACAAAAAAATTACAACCCCTCCAAAAATTATGCATAATTTTTTTATAAATGTTTCTCTACATAAGGGAACAATGATGACGGTTTTTATATATGATTTTGGGTAACTGGGGGGGGGGGGGGGGGGGCCGCGGGGGGGCGCGGGGGGGGCCCGGCCGGGCGGCGGGGGGGGGGGGGGGGGGGGGGGGGGGGGGGGGGGGGGGGGGGGGGGGGGGGGGGGAGG
>JAODKC010000137.1:19107208-19158820 GCA_026777985.1 Mormyrops attenuatus | reverse complement strand
ATTCATTTGGGTAACAACCCCCCCCCCCCCCCCCCCATGACGAACCAGCAACCCTAACCAAGAGAATTGACTGGAATATGGAGGAATGGAATTGTGGGCTTACGCTACAATTAAAATATATCACCAAACAAAACAGAACACAAAACAATCCAGTACTTATTAATTTAGTCACTTGCAGGTGATGCAGGCAACCTTTTTATTTTTTCATTCACAAAACACTTTTGTACAAATTTATTGTTTTAAAAACGTCGACAAATTGAAGCCTTTGAGGCTTTTTAGCAAAAAATACATATTAAACATCATGGTGGCAAAGAAAAGTTTTTTTTTGTCGTTTTTAGAAAAAGATTTACAAATGAGATGTCACTAGAAAATATTAACTGTCACACAAAATGTTACCAAAGCCATCTGAATTATTTTGGTTTCAATTATTATTAAAGTTCAAACATGTGTAAGAAAAAGCCTGATAAATTGGGATGCTGTGGCCACACGTACAAAAGTACCACGAGATTTAAAACCGATAAATTACAATAAGAAATGAAACATGCTGCAGTCTCGTAAATTCCATGTTTATCATACACTAAAATGTCAAGGCAAAGGCGCAGATTAAAAAAGGTTAATCGTAAACAATAAATTAGCAACGTACAGTCATCTACTGCTTCCCAATTATGAACAAGACTGAAAGAAAACCTGACGGCCAAGATCAACGCAGGAGCGATTTATCGCGATATCAAAGTGGCTGAATGGTCTGCTCTACAACCAAGCAAGACAAGTGGCATCCATATTACAATGGGAATTAAAAGGAATGACAAGGAGGACATACAAAAAGTTGAGCTCGACATACAGTACGTTATTGCACACCTATTCCCTCAGATGTAACTGCAGCTTCTGTCGAATCGGACGCTGATTACCATGGCTTAGGAGATACAGCAGCTACTTTCCAGGTGTATAATTAGCTATGAAAAGCTCCCTCCCAAACGTAAGAGGGCATGATTGATATCTGTATGCGGTATATATTAAGGCATTGTAGTACATATGACGTCATGGAAAAGGTCACGAAAGTCGTAAATAATTACATATACGTATGTATATGGAAGTGCCCAGATATGTTATATACGTCGCACACACCTTTTATTCGGCTCAATAGAGCAATGCTTGTTTTCATATAACAAAAGAACATAATTTCTACTAATGTAAACATGGTTTCAAGATTGTCTTTATATCACCCACAAAATGCATCAAGTAGTACAATGATATGGAAAAAAACAGTATTTGTGAGATGCCCGTCTCTCCAAATGTCTAACAAGGTAATGTGTGCTTTTAATGAATTTAAAACTCAAAACTTTCTATAAAATGAAACAAGTTCTCCTCAACTCTCGCCCGAAGAGTTTTAATAAGATTTTTTTCGATTCCCATCGTAAATTTATCATACTAGCTGATGTGCCATAAGGAAAATCATAGGTTTACCGTAAAATCATAATTCTCTAGGATTCATTATGTACACTTTCTGAACTTTAACATAAGGTTCCTGAAGACCATGTGAAAACAGAGAAGCCAGATGCACTCTACACCCGTGTCGTTGCCCGCAGGGCCGGCCCTAGGCAGGCAATTCAGGTGGTATATGTGCATCTGGAGGACACACCCCTTGATGTGTCACAATGCAGTCATTTCTAGAACTTGCGGAGGGTTGGCCAGAGTCTTGCCTCAGGCCCCAAAACTATGGTCAAAACCCCATTTACCCACAAACTATGTTTAGCACCTGTCCAGGCCTTCAACTGTCCCATACTGATCAAACAATTCTCCTCACTCTGCACCTGTAGCATTTTACCTGATTAATGGCGAGATCCATCTCATAATATGACTCCTACATAATATATCTCATGTTTTAACATTTGTAGCGAAACGCAGAAATACATTCGGTGCATAGAAAAAGATTCCATTTACCTACAAAATGACTTTTCTTAGCAGAGTAGCTCTGTTCACTTAACCATTCTCTTTGTGCTTATCCAGCGCATCATATAAACATCTCTTTTTTGCTATTGTTATTATTTTCATATTTTTAAGTCTTATAATTTATTTTCTCTAATGTGCATTGGTGTCTTTTTCCTTCCGTCCACATCCTAATCCTGAAAGGCTCATGACAACTACGTGCAAAATGATGAAGCAGGCCCCGCTTCTGGGGTAGCGGAGGTGGCTAAAAATCCTCCACGTTATTGGCAGTGTTCGGCGTGGCGGGGTCGGAATCCTGGGAGAGGGACACGGAGGCCACCATCGCCGGTGACCCGAGCACCTCATTGACGGTCTCCTCCATGTCCTCGGTGGTGACGATGGCCAGTGCTGCACCCCCTTTCTTGTTCTGGTGGGTCTTGATGTGCTTAGACAGGTGATCGCTCCTCATGAACCTCTTGGAACATTCCGGACATTCAAACCTTTTCTCACCTGCGAGCAAGAGCAGAAGACGACAGTGTCAACATTCAATTTACCAGGAGCTACTGGGCATAAAGAGACTTGTGTGTCTGCCTCTTGTACCCGTGTGTGTCCGCCGGTGTCGCTGGAGCTCGTCGCTCCTGGTGAACCTCTTCCCGCAGAAGATCCAGTTGCAGACGAAGGGCCGCTCTCCTGTGTGCCAGCGCAGGTGCGCCCGTAGGTGCGACGTCTTGCCATAGACCTTCCCACAACCCTCGATGTGACACACGTGCTGTTTCTTCTTGCCTGGCTCGCTGCTGTTTCTGACGAGGGACACCACGGTGAGTGAACCCCAAGACTGACACGCTAACCACTAAGAGAAGTCACATTTCGTGCATATTCCTGCACTTACAAGCTAGTGTCTCAGCACAGAGATCGGTGTTGTGAAGGCAGGTTTACTATGGTAAATAGGTTAATGCTAAACCATATTCAAGCCACCACTTAGAATAACATAATCGACATCATAAACCCAAACATGTACCTATAAAAAATTTTGGAGGACTGAATTTGAAGATGGAGCCCATTTGTTTGAAAAGACACATTCACTGTCACATTGCCCTGTCTGTAACTTAGCCCTCCTCCCCCAGAAACCCTACTGATGTTTCAGAAGCTAAGGTGAAAGTGGGTTGCACTTGCCTCCCCTCGCCATCCCGGCAGTTTGGGCACGAGCAAGCCACCCGTCGGAGCCTCTTGCTGGGCTGGCCCTCCTGATCCGAGATGCCCTGGTTCTGTTGCAGCTGAACTTGGGCTATCTGGTCGGGACTGACTCCGCTCAAGGCTGCATTAGCAAGGTTTCCCATAGCAACAGTCACTGGGGCAGGCTGCACTTTAACACCATCCTGACCTTGCTGTTGACCTGGAACACAAAGGGCCAAAAATCACCTGTTGCAACTTAAAGTTCCACAACTACAACATCTCTCAGCCACGAAGAGGAAAATTATACTGTACCACGGTAGTCTGCTACACATGAAAACTATGTCATTCTCAGTTTGTATCTACACATTTCCGCCATTTGTGTATGAGCACACAAAAGTGTCGCGTGTCCAATTGCCGTACATGCGGTCCAAATTGTCAGTTCAAACACGATACAAAAACCACTTAAAACTAACCATCTATTTCAATATATATAATACGATTCACAAGATTAATTGAAGCTCCATTTAAAATAGGAAGCCTCCCAAAACAAAAAAGAGAATATATAAAAACATGCAAACTGTCAAACTGTCAAAACTACCAAAGCAGAAAAGATGGACCAGTCCTGGGTATCACACCTGGTAAACGTGCGCATGTGCATAAGCCTGAGATCCTGCCCAGTTGCCGCCCACAAATAACCATAAATGGTCAATGCAAACCAGCTGTGTGCTTATATAATAATCAAATCAAGCCTTTTTGGTTGCAATGACTGAGTATATTAACTGTAAATGTGAAACCAAGAAGAGGAATTTTGAACAGTGTGAGGTAGAGGCACGACACAATGTGTTTTTTATACACACACACACAGGTTTGTAATTATATCTTTGTGAGGACTCTTCATTCATTTCTATGGGGAATACTCTAATCCCAATACAACGACCTTAACCCTTACCCAGCCCTGACCTTAACCATAAATAACCAAACAAAATACGAGACCTTTGGCATTTTTAGTTTTTTGATTGCATTCACAGATCTTTATAGGGAGCTGAAAAACAGGCCCCAAAATGTCTAAAATAAGAGGTTTATTTTTTGCACTGTGGGGGACATTTGGTCCCCACAATGTAATATAAACATAATCCACACGCACACACACCAGCACTTACGGACTGGATGGCAAACTGCATTTTATCAAAGTACTTTGTGCAATGATCTTAAAAAGTCGATCTTAAAAAGTGTGCTGAATGGCAACGCTTCAGCACTGCAGTAAATTCCACCAGCTCTACGAAAACACCCAGGAAAAAAAAGTGACTGGATCTTAAGCTTAACTTGCTGCGCACAGGGCCATTGTGACTGATTGTCGGGAGCAAACTAACATCTTCGCTCCATACGTGTAACTCAAAAGTGCATCATTTTTTAAGCGCTTTGTTGACTTGAGTGTTTGATGGGAGAATTGACTGTGTTTTTGGATTTCCTCGACGTTTCGCATTTTCCATTTAGTGCTTCCTTAATGTTTTTGTGTTTGAATCCAGCTGACTAGTTCAAAACTGAAGTGCTTCAGGCCGTGGTTTGTGGGGGGGGGGGTCCCCTAATTTACCTGGTTTGTTCATCATGTAGGACAGTTAACCTTAACTTCTATAATAAATACATTTCAGCTAGCAGTGCTATGCATGGGAGGGGTAATAGGAGGTAATACTTTATCCGGTGAGCAAGTTAAAAGAGAAAAAAACTTCATGCTGGCTAGCTTGGTGGAATTTTGATATCTGCAGCTTAAACTGATACGGACTATAAATGGGGGCAAACTCAATCACTTCATCACAAAAGGATTCGTTAAGCTATCCAGCACTTGACATGTTGGAAAAACTGATTCAATATTACTTTTATGGGTGGCAGCCACAAATGATTTAAATCACTAGCTGAAAATCAGCTAAAAACCTTAATTACCCCAATGTATACTGCCCCTGCACCCTGGAGCACTTGCACTTGGAAAAGTTACCTGTCCCCAAAACACAGCACATTAAGGAAACACAATTGCATTGAAAACAATTGTATTTTGTGTTTTATGAATTTTTTGTGATTTTTCAATGACTTGCATTTATTTTTTATGTTCTTTAATTTTTGAATTTTCTTATTTTTTGCATTTCGTAAGGTGGTGTGTTTTGAAGGTGCTCTGTAAGAAACAGAAGCTTTAAGAGCACCCTTTGTTGCATTTTTGTACAATATCACACCTCCTAACAGCAGCTAACCACAACCACCAAACAGCTGAAGGCGTGGCTGCGAGAACAGCATCACACTAATTCTGAAAGCCGGGCACTTCCTCACAGTTTGAAGGGTTCGCATTTTACAAGGAAATGCTTAAAGCTGTTTATCTGGGTACTAAGTATATATTTGCTTAGAACAAAAAATACAAAAATGTTACTGATATCTTATCAGTTACAAAACCCCTCCTCAGGGGCACCTCAGCCATTCAATGTATTCAATACATTTTATCTGAAGCTCATTTATTTAATTAATTTAATTAGTGTAAGATGTCAGTGCGCTACTGATTAGCCATATGAGGTGTGATAGTGGTCGAGTCAAAAAATACATGTGTGTATTGGATGGTTGCTACAAATATTGGGATTAATTTAGGAGAGATGCTGAAATGGTTAAGATAACACACATATACAAAAGTAATATCAAAACTGAAGATCATTCAAACATCATTTCCTTTGAATGCCAAAGCCTTAGCACAGTACTGTCTACTGCATTCTAAATCATGAGAACATGGGGTTAATATTGACTGAAAATACAGCTCTGGAAAAAATTAAGAGACCACTCCATACTTTTTAGGAATCTGCATTGTTAAATCCTGGTTTAATCCTGGTTCTGCTGGCAGAAGGCTGTACTCAGTGGGAGGCTGCTTCCAGGCTCAAAGTTTCTAAGACAGCAGTACACAAGAACAAGGTGAAGCAGGAGACACTGGGAACGACCAAAAACTAGCCAAGCGGAGGGCAGAAGCAACTTTCTAATGCCAAAGATGACTGTCAACTTATTTGACAGTTGCCTCATAAATTGGACGATGACCTCAAGTGACCTTCAAAAAGAATGGGAAACATTAAGTGGTGTGAAGTGCACTGCTAGGACAAGTTCGTAACAGGCTCCTAGAAGCAATACTGAAGTCCCATAAAGCAAAGAAGCCCTTCATTAATGAGAAACAGAGAAAAGTCAGGTTGGAGTTTACAAAATAATGTATATTTTACTAAACATGTTGCTGCTGTTAATTTTTTCCAGAGCTGTACATTACAGAGATAAAGATGTTTCATTTTTCCATTTTTAGACTGAAAAAAGTCATAATTCCTGACTGGCATGACAAGCGTTGAGATGGCCTTGATGGTCCAAATGTGTGAAGCATTAAAGGCCTAATAATTCAATGTGATGCCATTCATTACTCAGTGAACAGCAGCAGTGGTAGCGTAAGGAAAACAAATGCATTGTGCAGGATTCAGCACAGGAAGAACCTGGAAACCCTGACAACTTTCTGAGGCTCCTGTATGTCATGTTCCCAAAGGCCTTCCTAAAACTGGTATAAATAACTTGCACCATAACAGAAACATATAAACTGCACGCACATTATATAATAAGTTACTATGTCAATAGGCATGCATGAAATTATGCATCCTACCCGTAAATACTGCATCTTCAAATAACTCAAGTAAAAGTAAACTATATTTCTGACAGTTCTGTGTAGTCTGTGGTGAATAAAACTTTACTTTCACTATGAATGACTTTGCATTATATTATATTTAAATATCAATTACAAAGAGCACACGAAGCGGACATAAACGATAAACTTACCTGGCATGCCCGTAATCGTTACCGGGACTCCCTGAAGTTGCACTCCAGCAGCTCCAAGATTAGCGATGTTCAAGGGGATGTTTGGCACAGAGGAAAGCTGTGCAGTGTTTAAGGTGATGGGCGCCCCGCCAAGGGTGAGCGGCGCAATCTGGGCAAATGCCGTACCGCCCGTGTTGGTCGTCACTGGGGCCAGG
This sequence comes from Mormyrops attenuatus, assembly GCA_026777985.1. Taxonomy (NCBI): domain Eukaryota; kingdom Metazoa; phylum Chordata; class Actinopteri; order Osteoglossiformes; family Mormyridae; genus Mormyrops; species Mormyrops attenuatus. The sequence continues at coordinate 19,151,696 of JAODKC010000137.1, read as the reverse complement.
GTCAGCTGCTGTGGCACGCCGGCATTCTGCACCTGAATATTGTGCAGGCCCTGCAGGTTCTGCACCTGCACTGTCTGCCAGCTTATTTGCCCTGAGGCAGTCAAGGTCGGCGCCCGGATGAACACCTGTGCCGGACTCTGCATGGCCTGCAGCTGGACATTCTGCAAGGGCTGCTGCTGCAGTGCCTGTATGGTCTGCCCTGGCTGCAACTGTATCGCCTGCTGCTGGAGCCCCTGAAGGGGCTGGTGGATCTGGATCTGCTGCAGGACGGGCTGTCCCACAATCTGTACCTGTTGTATCTGGCCCGTCTGGTCCGGTACAGGAGGCAGCCCATTTGTCTGGACTTGATTCAAGCTTGAGGTTTCACACTCAGATGCCTGCGCATCCTGTGACTCTGCAGCGCTATCCGTGGCAGACGGTGTCAAGTTTAGCTGCCCTCCTTCAATTGTGGTCCCAGCTAGGGAATCACCTCTGGATAAGCCTGCAGTACAACTGGACGTGGTGAGGGATTCCACTACTGTGGAACCAGATGTAGATATAGGTGTGGAAACCAGCTGGCTCCCGTTAGAGATCCCAGTGTCGGCAGGCTGGATTAGTTGGACCGGCCCTCCTCCTGTGGCCACGTTGTTGATAACTGGCAAAGCCAGGGTAACCCCACCGATGTTAATCGGCAACGTGGTCATCAGTTGAGCTTGGGCACCCGGGATTGTCTGAAGCTGAAGAGGGAAAGAGACGCCCGGCCGAATTTGTAAAGGGATCACCTGGTTTGGCACATTCTGAGAAACAACGTTAGCTGAACCTGCCCGGTTCGCCGTGGCAATTATTGCCTGGTTACTTGCACCGGGAATGAGCTGAATCTGATCCGACTGCACGCTGAGGGCAGCGGTGCTCACCGGATTTATCTGCATCTGGCCGTCTACAGTCTGAATCTGCGGAATCACCTGATACTGGATGCTTCCTGAAGGATTGGACACGTTTTGCACCTGGATGACCTGCAGTTGCTGCTGCTGTCCAGTGGTCGCATTATTTGGTCCGACTGGTTTAACCTTCCGGGTCGAGGCGCCGTCACTGCTGTTATCGGTAAAGGTCGCACCCGTCAATCCAGACTGGGCACTATTATCTTTAGGCGCTGCCGCAACTATCTGCCACCCATTCCCCGCAATCGGAGAGGTGACCAACTCAAGTGGCTGAGGCTGGTTCTGAAACTGCACAAGTCCCTGGCTCGGGTCGATGATTATCTGCTGCTGGCTCGCTGCCTGGCCGTCACTGGGCACGCCGCCTATTTTGCTGCATGTGGCGGCAAGCAGCGCTAAGGGAGACGGCTGCGCGTCCTATCAAGGCAAGAGAAACAGAAAACAAATGTGGGCGGGCTTACTGGTTCAGGAGTGGGCGTGAATAAAATTTCTGTGCGAGAATGACAGTCTTCACTTGAAATAACTGGGTCATGGTGTGATGAAACGTATGTCACGTATAAGAGTCGACCTGGATAAATATTCATATATTTATCAGAATACGACTCAATGCTCTAGATAACTTGCATAGAGAACGCTGTTAAAAGTAATCGGTGACGTTTATTGAGGTTATGGCAGCTGTTCTTCTATATGCAATATAACACATGGACTTTGGGTATGACTCGCTCTTATCTGTAACAGGTTTCTAGTGTTAACGAAAGGAACTCCAGCCACTAATGCTTTATTTCTTCATTCTGGCCACAATCGGGCTACCATTATCGTTCGTAACATAAAAGCAGGAAGTGTTTCAGCTGCATGGGTGAAAGAAGTGCAATCTCTGGTACTCCGCGTTAACTACCTGTGATCCAGAAGTTTTGCCTTTATTACCATAATCACCACCAGATGCTTTCCCTCCCTCTGTCGCCATCGTTTCCTTCTTTTGATCTGGAAAAGAAATAATGTTTCATCTACAGTAATAGTCACAACATCTAACTGTCAAAGTCATAAAAGGGAAAAAACTGAAAACTTAGCCAGAAATCAATATTACTCCTGGAATTATCGCTTAAAGACCAGCCAGCTGAGCAAAAATAGCCTAAGATTATACAAAGTGCCAAGCTAGCGCACCGAAAGGCGGTGTGCCGTTCGAGCCCTGCAAAAAACCAACAAGTGCATCTAAAGAAATAAACTCAAGCACGATTATATATGACAATAGTAAATTGTGGGTATGCAGAAAGATGGAGGGGTGGAGACGGATGGGAGGAGGGTAGCTAGATCGCTAACGTACCACTCATCCCGCATTAATGAGAAAAAAACGGAGAGGAGTTGTTCAAGAAAAAAAGGCCGGACAATATGGAATCAGAGGCTGGCTGAAGCCAGGAGAAGGACGGCCTATTTTTCCACGAATGGCTGCTGCCGGGCTGTGGCGTAGCTCCTTCGGCCGCTATAATCAGATTCCTCTTTCTGCCGAAGGTCCCTCCTGTCAGGAAGGGCGGTACCAAACGCGGCGCAGTCAAACCCCGGAGTGATGCTGCCGAAAACTCTGCGCGACCCCGTCGCATCCCCGCCGGCGCGCGCCTCCTGCACGGTCCAGTTACTCGCGGCTAATCCTCGCACGCGAGTGTACTGCACGAGCGAATGTCATTTCAGTTAGCCACTGCCTTCGCGTGCAGACCCAGCTACAGCAGCATCGCAGGCTAGCAAGATGCATCGACACCCACTAAAAGGCCCGCTATAAGGAAAAAAAATAAAATGAAATGTCGACTTTGCACGTATAATGTCTACGGTTACTGTTTCATCCGTACGGTGAAATTCGGTATGGCCAACACACACCTCCGCGGACACACAGATGTCACTGAATTTAAAGAAATCTGTATGAAAACAGAAAAGCCCCTACAGTTGTGTCAGTCGGACGTCCCTCCCCCATATTCAGATTGGATAAAAGGGCGTTTTATCTGCGAACGTTGATATGGGAGTTGTATTTGGTGAGGTTTCAAATTCTGGAAGAGAACGGACTACAAAGGACTGCTGTTCCCGTGATGCAACGCAAAGAGTGGGCGGAGATTGGCAGTCATGTTAGGTTGAGGAATAACGAAAGGGCGGTATTTCTAGCGTCCCGAGGGCTGGGCAAATGTGAAGGAAGGGAGCAGGGGGCGGTGTTTCTTTTTCGTTTTAAGTTCAGGCTTGTAGCCGCGCAGTACTTTAGCGCGAAAAAAATCCTACTGGCTGTAATTATTTGCACATCAGCTGTTATGATAACTGAAAGATTATACTTGACCCTTAGTACCTTGTTTATTTGTTAAATGCAAGGTATGCGGTCAGACTATAGTCTGTTTTTATATGAAAGGTGCATCCTACCGCTTTTAGAAATAAAGAATATTTAAGAACAATTTTCCCCATACTTTTGTGGAATAATAACAGCTCAGTTACATTAGTATGGGAAATTATGAGATGGAATCTGAGTTTGTATGTATGGCAGCTAAGTTAGTAGACATTAAGGAGTTTATTAATTTATTTTGAATATCCATCTATTTTCTGTCAGAGTTTGTCCTATTCAGGGTCACTGGGGGTTTGAAATATATGGGCAAAGGTCCTGGACAACACAGGATGGGGCACCAACCCATCGCAGGGCACACTCACATACCATTCATTCACACATGCACACCTATTGGCAATTTGGTAACTCCAATTAGCCTTAGCCTGTTCTTGGGCTCTGAACCAGAGGAAACCCCACAATGACATGGGGAGAACATGCCAACTACATACACGTGGAACCATGTGTGAGGAAACACTGCTAACCACTGCGCCACCATGCCGCCCTCCCTTCTGAATTTGTTAGAGCTAATAAATGAAAGGTTCCTGTTTTCATCATATAACTAAAATACAATTGTATTTGGACATTTTCTTCATACCCTGTACTAAGATATAATGGCGATAATAGAAATATGTGTAGTTTGCATTTTTCAATGTTAGATTTGACTTCATCTGTATCACGGCGAGAGTCTGCATGCTTTCTTTGTGTTTCACTTCAAGTATTTTCAATCCATTTTGTGCATGACATGTGGTTTACTTGATTACCCTAAATTGCCCATGTTTGGGCACCAATGGAAATAGAGTACTTGAAGCTCAGTGATTTGAGTCTGGGGAATGTCATTTAACCTAATATTTGAATTCCAATACATATTGGATACTCCCAAATATCCTTCTGAACACAATGTTTCATAATTATGAAACAGGAAGTGGTGGGTTATTCTAGATTGGAGCATATGAGGACAAATGGATGTTCCAATCTAAAAAAAAAAAAAAATGTAGCTGTCCTTCTAGATTTCACTGTGAACTGTGTCAAGTACATTAATAATATTTTTATATATCCTAAAGAGACATTTATGGCAGATGGTTGTTTCATGGGTAGAATAATTTCATGAACATATTATACCAAGCATTTCATAAAAATAATAATAATGATACTTTATTTGCTTTTTTGCAAGTACATGTGACACAGACACAAGGGTCCAAGTGAAACCATGCATTCAGCTTGTCTGCAGCGGTTCTCAGAGTTAAGGGCTCAAGGATCAGTGATATGATCACTCTGACAGCTACAGGATTCGAAATGGTGACCTTCCAGTCACAGAGGTGTAACCCGCAGAGTTGCCAAGTACTATACTATATGCAGCAATGTCAAAATTTGTACCCATCCATCAATCCATCAATCCATCCACCCCTTTTTGTGCAATCACTTGTCCTCTGCAGAATTGTTGGGGTATGGAGCCCATCTGAAAATTACATGCACAAGGGAGGATGGCGTGCCAACCTATAGTAGGGTGCATACACACAAACACACACACACACACACACACTCTACTCACAGCAATGGGTAATTTGGCAACTCTAATCCACATCACCATATTTCGAGATTGAGGAGGAAACCCCACAACGACACTGGGAGAATATGCAAACTCCACACACATGGAGCTGGGGCAGAGACTTGAATCCCAGTCCCAGTGGTGTGAGGCAACAGTGCTCACCATGGTGCCACCATCAAGATATGTGCCTTATATTTAAATATAGTAGTAGATTTTTTATTGTAGCTAAGCCATCCATCCAACTGCCAGCCGCTTAGCCTGGCTGGGGGGGGCGGGGGGGCGGGGGTGGTTAGTGTCTAACCCAAGCAGCACAAGGTGGGAAACAGCCCGGACAGGACTCCAGTCCATTGCCGTACACATACCGACACACCATGAACAATTTCCAATTTAGAGATAGCAGTTACCCTACCTGCATGTCTTTAACCTGTGGGACGAAAGCCACACAAACCCTCTGCACGCCGAGCAGAAGTAGGATTTAACACTCAATCCAAGCAGCGTCAGACAACACACTGAGCCACCACCAGTAAGATATGCACTGGAAACATTCTCCATGCCATTCAAGTCTGAACTCTGACATTACTACAGGTTTTGAATCACAGTTTCCAGTGGATATCCAACGTGACCATAGACCTTCTTGACATGCTCCCCTAAATCACCCTCTTCCATTATGATTCTTCATTGTTAAATGTTCCCGGCATTTTACCCATTTTCAACTTAGTGGTAAGATTATAGTAACTCTCTTTTAATAAAAATATATCTTCTTTTCAATTTAGTACAATTTAGAGGTCAGTTATATCTACGCAATTTCATTAATTAACTATTTTAATTCACATAATAATCCCAGTTGTTTACAAAACCTACTTATTAATTAATATGAATTATTTCCAATTATTAATACAACCTGAACAAGCTGCATTAGAAACTGACAAGCATTCTGTCTTTATGTCCTTCTAAAACTTCCTAAAAATGTGGGAAAGTCCTCATGCCTAGGCTAATGTGCCACGTGGGTGGTTTTATGGTATGTTTCAGTTCCATCCTAACATCCGCTGCACATCATGGAGACGTGCCGTGACGTCGCCACCAACTCAAGATCATAGGAAAACATGCAGTCCTTGCCTGGATCTAGCATTAAATGAAAAATATGGGCTATGAATAGAAATGGCTTTTAATGGAATGCTGAGAAGTGGAATGAAAATAAAAACCGCTTGATAAAAGACACTGTATAGGATTTTGACCTCAATAATCTTTTAGATTGCCATATGGCTGTCTTGTTCTTGGTTTGGAGAAAACAATAAAAAATTGTCAAGCTTCAGATAAGACATGCATACCGCTGTGGAAAAAATTAAAAGACAACTCTATATTTTCAAATAAATCTCCATTTTTAAATCCTGGTTTGATCCTGGTTCTGCTGGCAGAAAGCTACACTGTGAGGCAGGCAGAAGGCTACACTGCGAGGCAGGCAGAAGGCTACACTGCGAGGCAGGCTGCTTTCTAAGACAGCAGTACAAGAACACGGGGAAGCAGGAGACACTGGCAGTGACCAAAAACCAGCCAGGTAGAGGGCAGGAGCAACTTTGTACTGCCAGAGATGACCGTCAACTCCTCCAACAGTACCTCATAAATCAGAGAATGACCTCAAGTGACCTTCAAAAGGAATGGGAAACATTAAGTGCAGGTGTGAAGTGCACTGCTAGGACAAGTTCGTATCAGATTGTTTCAGATTGTTAGAAGCAGAGCCCCATAAAGCAAGGAAGAAGCCCTTCATTAATGAGAAACAGGGAAGAACCACGCTGCAGTTTGCAAAAAAAAGTATATATATACCTATATATATATATATATATATATATATATTCTTCACAAACACACACCCATAAATTGAGAAATGTGTGAAACAAAAAATTGTGCTGTGGCCTCTTAATTTCTTCCATGGTTGTATATACACCCATTAGTACTTGGTACACCTGCTCTTTAGCGTAAACAGCCTGCGCTTACAAAATGGTGAATCATGTGGCTGCGATTGAACACAAACACAGCCCACAAACAGGGCCAGGAGGTTGACTTACTGTGCAGCTAAGCACTGTAAGACGCACGCAGTAAGTGAATTTAAGCATGGAGTGATTGTTGATGCCAGCAATAGCCACCCTCCTGGGATTTTCATGCACTGCAGTTTCTACAGTTTACAGGGAGTAGAGCAATAAAAAAAATATCCAGTTATGTGCCGTTTCTGGATGAAAACACCTCTTAATTGAGAGAACCCTGGGCCCTGTACTATAGGGGCCCACCAGCTAACCTCAACTGTATTTTAATAATAAAACACAAAGTCCACTCCAAACCATTTATATCACAATTTTGGTTAAGATATTATAATGTATTATAATATATCTTAAATTTGGCTGACTGATCCCCAATCGGTGAATTTTACCAATAGTACTCATACTCCCACCCTGATCAGTAAGTTTTTCCACTGGCAACTTGCACTTCGATTAGCATATTATTGATGTTCCCTTGCTTTTAATTCCCTCTTGTTTCTCTCTCAGCTCCAAAAACATAGCTTGAATGGCCCCCAGGGAAGTTAGTTAGTAGAAGCTGACAGTAAGGCCACAAGTTCAAAGATAACAGCTCATACAACGACGTGACGAAACGCTTCTCTAAATTCACAACTCCTCATTGTCTGAAGTGGCTCTGGTGACAAAAGGGGGCCTACCTGCTACTACCCAGGGGTACCTAATAAAATGAACCCTCTGTGAGAGTGTGTGTGTGTTAAACAGACACACTACTATAAACATCAACCTGCAAGACTATCAGTAACTGAGTATCTATATATCCAGCCTGTTTATATAGTTTGCTTATATACTCCTTTTTCAATACACCACAAAAATGTTCTTTATTTGAAGAACAGTAACCCTGGATCAATGTAAAGAAATCAATGTTTGTCTGACAGCTGAAGAGAAATATTTGGTTTTCTGCAGCCTAGCAGAAGCAGAGGATGGTAAGGGAGAAGCCAGATATGTAATACGTGATATCTTTCCACCTGCAGTTAAGGTATGGACCTTATTTAGAAAATGAGATGGGTTTTAATCAGTGTCAATATGTTTAGGTAATACATATTCTAATATATATTGGGGGTGGGGGGGCACTGTGACAATATATATTATAATTACGGCCTTGCTGAAATGTTTCATTCTGTTTATTTTTTATCCTCATGTTTTTACTCACAGGTAACGACTGAAAACTGTGTGTTATTAATAATGCATCGCTTCCTTTTCTATGGCTCACCGTATGCTATTCTGCACGGATACATACACATGGCACAGAATCGGTCCGCATGTTTTGGACTACTGGCGGTAACTGTCATGGATCAGGGTGGGTTTGGGGTGATGGCGAGGCATGATGCAGGCAGACAGGTGGGCGACCCACTGGCAGCTTCACGGGACAATAAAGGTTTATTGAAACAAAACTGGAAACACTACAAACAAAAACAGACCTCAAGGGGTCAGAACTAAAAGGGATAAGCAAAGACTAATTTACAAAAAGGGGTGCAGGCATGCTACAAATAACTGAACATCCAAACTTCATATATACATCATAGAACGAACCACTGGGAACTGAACAGAGGCAGGGACTTAAATACTGAAACTAAACCGGGTAACAACACAGCAGGAGTGAACCATGAAACAATTAACCAATCAGGGAGAACACAAGGACTAACGCAAGAAAACAGGCAACAAGTGAAACTAATTAATGCATGAAACTCAAAAACTAAAACAGGGAGACTAAGAACTGACAAAGAAACAAGTAATACAGAATCTAACATGGGGGAATAAGAAAGACACGTACAACACAACCAAAGCACAAAGCAAGAAACCAAAATGGAAAACAAACCACAAAATCAGAGGAACTAGAAAAACTGATAAAACCAATGAAATACTAGGGAACAAAATACAAAAACAGAGGAGACGGGATGTGAACACACAGAGGGTCTAACAGGTAGCCGCATGCTCAGCTTGTTGAGCCATGCGGCTGACGGGGAACAGGGGAAACACTAAAGACAACGGGGGAAGAAAGGAAAGACTTAGACAAACAGGTTCTGACCCTGACAGGTAATGTGCAGCACAGGAGTAGGAACATTCTACACAAAAAAAGCGCGGGTGCGATTGGGGACCCAGGTAGGAGCAGGATTCAAGCCCCCATTCCTGGTGGGGTTAGGAGGCTATACCCACTGAACTGCCGGATGGCTCTGGGCACTGATACAGCAGTTCATTTAATGACGCCAATAAATTGGTGATGCCGGAAAAGTCTATATATTTACTATTACAATTTATAATAAAATGTTTCTATAAATTGCACAGAGGTGCAAAAATTAACTCAGTACTTTGGGGATATTAGAACTGTTTCTGCTTTATTACCTAAGCTTTACAAGTTTTCATTAAATCCTGCAAGTGCGTCATGTTGTATTGGCAAAGAAATGTGATGTAGCCTCCCCTAAATATAACTTTAAACGCTATGGTGTAAAACTCCAAAGGAGTTTGTCTTGGGAAGTAGAAATGCATTTTACATGCCTAAATTAAGAATAAGATCGATATGTGGGGGGGAAATGGTGCTGCAACACTGCCCTCTAGTGGTATTACGCGGATAAGTGCCCAATTCCAAAAAACGTACACAACTTTGATCTTTGTATGTTTAATCACAAAAAATATTAAATGTGTGCATTGCGTAGGTGATTTCAAGAGATTCTCACGAATTTTAATTTAAAAAAAAAAACACCACCGATAACCTGAAGAGGGCAAACTGTCGTCTTTCAGTACGGAAGAAGTAGTTTCCAACAATCATCTGGGCGTCCCCAAACGAACCCTTGGCCGTCAACCTAATTTTGTAGTCAAATTTTGTTGAACATAGATAGGTATAACATAGGCTTGTGTTTAAGTCCTATATCATGCATTGTTTGTTCCACCTCTACCCGACGTTGTCTACGAAAGTCGAAAGGTCTAAAAAAGCACTTCCAGGTTATCCGAATCTGCCTTTTGTGCGAGGCCAATAGTCCAATAGTATTGCTGTAGGTAAGTATGCCGAGCTTAATCTGACTTTTAAACACTTCAAGGTTAATGCCATGGAAGAACTTTTAAAGTTCATGAAATAAAATAAAAGTCGTAGAACAGAATTCCTAGTTTAGCATTAAAGTTCACTCAGTATGTCTGCGGCAGATTTTTCAATTTTTCTCACCTGTGCGTTTGGAAGCTTGGGAACTGGAGGGAACAGCATTACTCTGGAGAGTAAAGAATGAGACACGGGATTGATGAAGACCATGGATATGTGTGCTTTAGCTTATTTTACATTATAATGTGACAATAAATCTACGAAGTATTTTTATTCAGTTTTTTTTTATTACCACCGCGTACGCGCACACCAGTTAAATTCAGCTAATTAAGGAAAAAGAAAATTAACGTTTTTTGTTATTTAGAATTTTTAAGTGCGTAAATTCAAAAGGAAAACGGTAAATAAATAGAAATGATTGTCATTTCACGTACAGTGGTGTTGATATGGACTTTTTACACACTAGAATTCACAGTATTCCAGACATGACTATAAAACCGCATTCAATAGCTCAGTCTGGCTTTAGCTGTGTTCATGTTAAACCCTCCCAGTGAGAGCCATGGCTACGTCCAGCTGCATTTCAGCTGTGCTCCTTAAGGGGTCCCTGTAAGCATCCTTGATCAGCTACCGTTTGTAATCATCATAGACGTGTAACTGATTTATATACCTGGAGCATATCAATAAGGTATTTGTGCAAGACAATCAGTGTTGACCTGAAATTTGTTAACAAATGTAAGTGAAAGAAATGCAGTAAATATATTTGGATGCATGTTCGTTAATGAATAAAGTAATTTATTATATAGCAGTGAAATATAACAAGTTATTGACATTGCGTCTGTCGTATTAATGAAAAATTTCTGGACTTCCTGTGAGTTATGTTGCCATTAGATTATATGAAACTGCATTCAAATCACACTGGTGTGCAAACAGTCTGTATTTGTGTAATAGTTCATTAAGTGAAGTCAGTAATTAACACAGTAACTTATCACACTCGAGTCTCTTATGTGAGATTTGGGGCAGTACATGTTATGCTTGTAAGTGTACTTTTGTGATTCAGTAACAGCATCGGCAGTACTCGCATTCATCGAGACATTCTGCTCACAGACAATGATTTATATCTCTGCGGTCTATAGCTCAGTGCTGTGGGAGATTGCAAGTGTCGATGAGACGTGTAGAGGTCTTAATACGTACACCATGGTTATGTGCAGAATTATGCATGTAGATTGCTAGACACTAGAGATCCGTCTACCGATTTATAAACACCTACAGGGTTCTTATACGTTTTATTCCGAATCACTACATTGGTAATACAATCTCGGATCTTGTGTTTTCACAACATGGTATTTTTTATATATACAGTTTAGTTTTGCACATTTTAATATTGTTCAGTACTGCTCAATTTAAGGAATTCTGAAAAAATTTCAATGATGTGTACTGGACAACGAATAATGTATTTTTTACGCCAGTACAACTTCATTTCAAAGAATTTAATATGTTGATTTTAAAACACGATCATGACGTATTTCCGGTTATTCACTGCTATACTTAAAGTTAAGATGATGAAAATGTAGCCGAACCAGCATGTGAACTAAAAAGGACAAGTATGTTACATTCAAAGTATTACTTTAGTAAGTTTAGAAATAAATCTTTTGCCTGTATCGCATCAAGTAACGGTAAAATGATAGTGGAAAGCTCTGAATTGTCTAAATGAAATAATCTTTCGCCATACATCATAATGTCGTGGAATGTCAATGACGAACTGCGGAAAACATTCCACGGCGTGTTCCTCCAGGTGAACGCAGCGCACCGCCGAACCGCTATATGACAGCACTCCCAGCAGCGTGTTGGGTCAGGTTCAAATGGGAGCATTTTTGTACAAATTCACCGCTGAATAGAGCCAGTTCTGTACTGGCTACCCCGCTGAGCATGTGGGTTTCTGTAACAAAGAACATAGTACAAAGGCTTCCATTTTACATAGGTCAATTATTACATTTAATTTACCATCAAAAAGTGGTGTTTCTTTAAGTGTTAGCTTAGAGTATTTTTCCTATATAAAAACTTATCTTAAAAAGAGAGAGTGCATAAAAAAAACTCTTATTCCTGCAGAAGCCGAAATAAAACTTCAGAATAAAACATGAGATCTATAGCAAAATTACTAAATTATGTTTAATAAAGAGATTGCTTTGTGTGCCAGTGTTTGTCAAAGTATTATAAGGGCAATTTCATATTGCTCTTCAGTGTTTTGTTCTTACATTATGGCAGTATATTCTAATATTTATTCCAACAAATGAATACATTTAATATTATATATAAGTAATCTATCTAGGTTTATATTCACCTGAACCCAACCAATGGAAAACTAATCTCTCAAAACAGGAGAGGAAACATGGTGAATTTAGGGAGATAAACACACACGATTTCCAACAGAAAGGAAGCTTTGTTGTTTGGAGGTGGTAGACATTCTCTGAAAGGCAAGGTCAAAGACAAAGTAATTTTCCTCTGGAAAAAAATGCAGATGTGCTTTCTGAATGAAAGATGAAAATTCTCTCTTTGTTTATAACTGTATAATGACGAAAACTAGAAAACTGTCTACAAATACGTGGTTGTTCTGGAGCTTGTAGCATACAGAAATACAAACCATAGTACAATGCATAATGACAATTCTCAGTAATTACACAGGCTAACAATGAAAGTTGTTATATAATAGGCATTACAATCATAATGAGTTTTTTTTTTTAACAATGCAGGAACTCAAACTTTTGTTGTTGTGTAACAAAATGGTTATTACAAACCCAGTATGAAGACTATTTTATTTATTTATTTATTTTTAACTTTTACAGCCATGTCTAGTGATTAATCAAGGATCTGTTTTACCTGAAACAAAACCTAACGTCTCTGTCTCTTGATCGATCAAACTTTGTCAGCAGTAAACAATGAAAAAACACCTAATTACTGAGGAAATGACTATATATATACACACATTCACACACACACACATATATATATACATACACACACACACACACACACACACACATATATATATATATATATAAATATACATTTCTTTAAAGGCAGGTGCATACAATAGACTAGATTTTAGGGGTATTGTCTTGAATTTCCCCCAGAAAAGTCACTGAGAATGGTAACCTTTCACCTTCAATTGGCCTTTCTGCACCACCACAATAGAATGGGTGGAAGCATGGTAGATTTTGCAGTTTCACATGGTCTTCAAGATGGAGACCCCATCAATGGTGCCCTAATAGAGCCACTGAGATTTCTATAGAGATTTTCTACACAAAAAGTTGAACGGTTTAATATAATGGCATTATATATACGGCCCCTCATACAAACTGTTTCTTTCCTGTCTGGCTATCGGTGTGGAGTTTTATGGCTATAGGGAATACCCTGTATTGTTTTGAACTCCTATTTTCATTTTGATATTCAGATCAATGGCAGATATTTGCTTGTGCCATTAAGGATATTGACAGCGTTCTCTCAGTTCCTCACTTTTCTCTGGACGCTTCAGCTCCGTCTCCTCTGTTGTGATAGATTGCCGTTGTAGAAGCCAGGCTGTAAAATGCAGCACACCTGTCTGACGACGCAGTAATAGATGCATTACTGCTCTCTCCTCCTGCCTTTAACAGCACGGGTCAATGTAGTTCTCTGTGGCCCCTGGCTATAGTGCTGGTTTGTCTCTTCTGAAGACCCTGAATCGTCGTAGATACATGTTATTTGACACTATCCGGTCCCTCCTGTCTACCTATCTTTTTCCTTCAGTTTAGAATTAGAATTTAGATTTAAATTTTTATGTCATATTGCAAACATAATTTAGATTTTATTTTTGTATGGTTCTGAAGTTAAAGTAGTTGAGTATTTTATTTATATATGATAATGATATATAATTTGTATATTGTATGTTCGGATGTTCTTGTTCGTTGTTATTGCTGTTTAGTGTTCTACGTCAGTATATATTGTTTACGTCTGCAATGAGGTACGCAAGCACGTATTTCGATCATTGCACTTGTACAAATGGCAACAATGCTTTTGAATCCTTGAATTGTGTATGATGATAAATAACATAATTTTCCTTTTTTCAAAGTAATATTTATTTTTACCTTATTTCACCTTATCTTATTTCAGTCTGTTCCATTGTTTAGATAAAAACTGATTTGTTGAAGGGGTTTAGGTTGCTGTGGTGAGAGAAGTTTCTATTGGGAAAATCAGGAATGATCGCTAAATGTAAAGAAAATGCAGACATGCTATGTACTGTGAGCTTATGAGCCAAATATATTGGAGCGTGATATCTCTCCCCTAATTCGATGGCCATCGTTGTACCCTCACCTCCGTCACACTGCATAATGCAAGGCAAAAAAACAGAAAGCATCATATTACTGGACAGGGTCCCAGGCTGAAGGAGTGATTTTATTTCTGTCGTTGGCAGAGTTTTAAACGCAAGCTTTACGCCCCTTTCGCATTTAACACATTTTTCTTATCGCTCTTAACATTCCATTTGACATGTTAAACGAAATGAAGTATAAACTTCTTCTCTAAACAAAATTGCTTTTCATTGACGCCTGTACAATGGAGAATAATCAAGGGGAATCCTGCCCATAAATTCCGCTCCCTTAACTCTTTGACCCTTTTTGGGAGCATTATTTAAGCGGCATGCTTGCTATTCCCCTCTCTCATTATAGTAATAAATTTACAGGATTACAGAAGCCAGCCGGGAGAGATTCTGATGGGGGGGGGGGGGTCCTGAGCACACTTTTATGCCCCTGTAACAGGAAAGCAGACAAGCTGCAGTCACTGATTCACTTCGCTCTGTATTTACCAAGATTAGACATTTATCGTCGGAGAGTTACTGAGTCGTACCTTGACCCGTGTTCCTGTTCACGCAGGTATTTCATTTGCAGGCACTCCTGAGAAAACAGTCCGTAAAACACGAGTTGATGAAAAGCCTAAATTGGTTATTGATTTTATTTATTTATTTTCAATAGTAATATAAAGCTTTGATGTTTTTTTAGGTCTTAATGGTCTCCACAGGTATTCGCTGCAATCACGATCCTGTGAAATCTTGCTCGCAGTGTATAGCGGGAGCATTTCGCCTCCACACCATGTTCCCTCGCTCTCCAGCTCCGCTCTTTTCTTCCTAGGTCCATTAAACGGCGCAGACTAATCGAGCAGCACCGCTCACTCCCGCGGTGAGATCATTAAGTAAATTATTTTAAGATCAAACGGCCATTGGCCACAATGAAGCCCCGTTTAATGGTAAAAGCTTCAAAGGGTCCCCCCTCTCAAATTAAAGTCGGACGGATAGCTCTCTGCACCTCTCAGGTAGATGCCGGACCATTAGGCGTCTTTAAGCTGCAGGCGAAGGCACGGCTTGTTAATTGGCCCCTGGCAGGATCAGACCTGCATGGAGCTTAAAGAGAAAGAAAATAGAGAGGGCTAAAGACTCCGAGATGTTAGAAGCCATTTCGGCCACTGGTCATTACATGTGGTGAATTTGTGACTCTGTGGTACTTAGAATAAAGTACAAATAGAATGACCCCAATCCTCTGGGATACTTTCACATATCTGTGTGTTCTGCTTTGTTCCTAGATAGTGAAGAGTTGAAGAATAGATTTTTGGGCGGTAGGTGTGGAGAAGGTTTTGGAACAGACTGTGAGTGTGCTGGTGTACAGTAGCCAGATGGACCAAAGTAACATTGTACATCTCTCTGCGGTAGATGTGTCATGTTGAAAACGGGATGTGCTCGGTCCATTTCCCTTTTAAATTGTAATGCATGCCCAACCTGTGTAGTTTAATGAAGCAAGACTTATCTAGAAGGCTTATTCAGATAAAACCGTATAGGAACAGTATTCATGATTTATTGTTTAGACTACTGCGTAAGAAACAGATCGATTCTGAAAAATACGGGGGTTAACACAAACAAAAAACCGGATTTGAATAGTTCACAATAAGACATAATTTGCCATTCAGATGTATGACTTTTGCAAAGCACTTCTCTGATTTCCATTTTCCCAAATCGCTATCAGAAAGCAATTTGAAGTGGTCCTGTCTTGCCCTAATAGCTTAACGTCTGCAGCCTGCTTTGATGCCCGCGAGACAGAGGAGGCGCAGAGGAGCATGCCTGTAATTAGGGAGAAAGCAGCAGGTACAGGGAGTAAGTGAGATGGAGCTTCGGTGATGTCTGGGCCAGCAGGTCAGCTCACAAGCCATTAGACGGTGATTACACACAGAGCGCCGTCAAGGGCTGCCGGCTTTCAAAGCTCGGCGTTTCATGCGAGGTCCAGTGGAAATGACAGCATGTAAAAAGTATGGCGCAACTTAACACAAACAACATACATGGGACTTATAATCAGTGCTGAACCTTAGTTTCAAACAAACATGAAATAAGCAAATAAGCAATGCATGATATGCGTTTTGGTATACTGTCATCCGCTGCAACCCGACAGTGTATTTTATTGAAATTTAAAATTTAAATGTAAAAAATTAGACTAAAATGTCCATTCACCCAACCATTGTCCAACTACTTATCCTGCATAAGGTTTATAGATATAGACACACACACACAAACATTCAGACGTTCTGATTCAGGATTATATGTGATGATATCTTTTAACATCTCTGGTGTGCTTGGAGGACACCTTAATTCCAACAACTGCAAAGATTGCTGTCATATCTCAGAATGGACTGCTTTGAAGATTTCAACCAAGAGAAAAGAAGAATATTCATCAACATTAAGAAGATACCGTTTGGAAGACAATTCTCCAAAACGTATAATCCGTTGTTTCGTATTCTGAGGCAAAGGGGGCCGTAAAATGGTGGACAAACTAACGGTTCGATGTTGACTGTAAACACCATTAATCAATAAAAATGAGTAGAGGAACCATCATTGGGTGGTGTACATTGTCCTCATTGCCGATCCCTGCCAGGAACAGGAAATGGACATCTATGCACAGGAGTCCGCCGATTCGCCCTCATTTTCTCAACAAATAGATGCATGTAAAACGACAGGCCAAGGAACACTGACCGCTGATATTTTTGCGGGTGACTAGTTCCAAACGTAAAAGCCTTTGGCAGCTCCCTAATAGTGTTGGCATTTTCCTAGGCTTGGCCTGGTCCCACTTGCTGCATTAGAAGGCAGACTTAATGTTTCGATCATCTGCATCCTATGGTTTTCTGGCTGGCAGAAGGGAGGCTTTTAGGACAATAGTGCTCTGGTCTAATGTGCATTGTGAACAAGAGAAGAGAAAGACATCTACTCCAGTGGCCTCAGTCTCTATCAGGCTACAAGGTTCTGCAGAGTTTCTGGCAGAAGCCTGATGCTAGATTGTAAAAGAATAGTTTCACGCCCTTCAGATATTTTTTATGTCCCTCCTAGTTCTATTTATGACTCGTCATCAAAGAAATCATAGCAAATACTGTAACATGCAGGTGGCGGTAAACATTACTTTGAAAAAAAAAAATACTGTAGTAGTCTCGGCAGAAAAGGGGCAATTTAATAACAAAATGTAGTAAACATAAACCCACACTTAGTTTGTCTTTATTAAAAACAAATATAACAGTCCGAAACTCATCAGTTGCAACATCGCTGTGTTTTAACTTTTCTTTCGGAATGCTTTTACATAAATTGAAAACTATGAAAAATGGGTCCTTATATAGCTCCAGTCTGATGCATTGACTGTTTATCCATTGACTTTATTCAAGGCACCAGATTATAGTGATGCATCGCCTTCATTTAAGCCATCAGTGACCTTTGTAAATCGTTGTGAATACTTCGATTTCTAATGCGAAATGGATTATAATTGTTGACCTTTATTGTGATTATTAATTTGACACTCAATTGTATGCTTTCTGTACTTCTCCTTACCCTTTTCCTGTCTGAAATGCTCTCTGAACCATTTGTCTTTCTGCCAACACTGAGAGAATATAACATCACATAGTTTCAGATGTGTAACTTTCTGAAGAGCATCTTTGGAAGGTTTAGAAATTATTGCATTTCAAATTGGTTGCACTTAAGCTCTGGCTGATTTGCAGGGCCGAACATTTTTACTGAAGGATGTTGGTGAGCCCACTTGTCAGGTAATGATACACACTACCTACGAAATGCATGGATGCACTATTAGGATCCCTGCAGTATCACAGTATAATCCACAGGGATTAGTTTAGAAACATGCTCAGTTTCACCAAAAACACCTGACTATATCTGACTATAAACTCTGTCACCTGACTATATCTGACTATCTGTAACCAGAGAAGTACTTGGTAACTGGGACTGACATGGTTGTGTCCCAGCTAAAGATGCATTTGATTTTATTTGTGTTCAGCATAGTAGTGGTAATTTGAAGCTTACTGCAGCCACATTAAATACAGCTGGGTTCCCCAAATCCAGTCCGGGAGAGCCAGAATCCAAAAGAGTTTGCAGATTTCCTTGCTGGAAAGTAGCGGACCAAGATGTGTTTGAGGAGGGAAACTTGTAAATTGTTTTCGATTCTGGCCCTCCAGGACCGGAACTGGAGAAACCTGATATACAGGATAATGACAAGATAAGAGTTCAAAAACTGTTGTGGGGGAACATCGCTTTCAGAGTTTAGAGCAAAAGTGAAGAGATAATAGTCAGGACAGATCATTCGTCATCTTTCACATTTAGACCTAGACTGTATGGTATATACCAGGAGCATGGTGTAGATTGCACTGTTTCCTGATTCTGTATGGGTATATCAAGGTTGTAATTAAACTCTGTGCAATCATATTTATGTTTAAATAGTCCATCAGACAGTGACGAGAGAATACAGCGATTGCGACGATGAGATCCATATTCCTTTGTGGGACACATAGATAGGGCCTCCTTCTTCCAATTAATATGCTCCACCTCTGATTTCCTCATCAGTGCGACACTTCACACGCATCAGGATAAGTGGACACAAGAAAAGTTGTGTCCATTGAGATGCAAAAAATGGCTAATTACACAGCACTGATAAAATGTTGGGGAAGTCTTCTCTGAATCGCTGTAATGTAAAATGCCAAGTTCTTGTGATCACACTTCAGGGAGACCATCTGTCCTAGAGAGGGAGCCGTAAGAAAGGCAGCCTGTGGATGAGCTTTAAGATGCAGTTTAATGCTCGGGGAAAAAAGCGGCTTAGAGCTCGTCCGCCTTTTGGTACGTATAAATACCACTGGGTGCAGCAGCCGCTGAACAGCATTGAAAATTGATTTGAAAGCTGAATGACTGACAATATAACATAAAGCTACAAAACACAGCAACAAATTATGTTTGACTGACATTGTGTTTTTTTGTTTTACCTTTGGGGGGAAAAATGCAGTAACTTCCATTACGGGGTTATAAATCTCAGGAAATGTTCCGCTCAGCCGTGTTTGAACACGCCCAAAATGCATTCCTCTAGGCACAAAGTTTTAAACTTTCATCTTCCGCTTTCTTTTTTACTGTAGGAAGGTGCTACCATTTAGTTGTATGTAATTTTCTTATTTCCAGCACACCACCATTTACAGGGGATTTCCATATTCTTCATACCAAGTCGTTTAATATTGAGGGGAAATATATAAATATAAATGGGTGTGTGTGTGTGTGTGGATTAGGTTTATATTACATTGTGGGGACCAAATGTCCCCCACAATGTAATAAAACCATATTATTTTGACACTGAGGCGACCATTTTTATTATTATTACTGCTACTATGGTCAAACTCAGATTCCAAGGATCTGAATTACTGTATACAACTGTAATGCTCAATATCAATTTTAAAACATTATTATATTGTGTAATTGGGTGACCAAACAACCAAAACATCCTGAAAGTGTAACAATTTTCTCATCCTTCAGACACAAAGGTATCAGCTTTTTTTTTCCAGTTTCTTTCAAATCCAGACAGTGTCATAATGGGCGGCTGAAAGGCACGGCGGCCTTCTTGGTGAGTGAATGAACAGTGTCCGTCTTTCATCACCATATGTGCACGGAATACATTTGGATGCACACCGCCACTGTGGGCAGAAAAAGCTCCAGTTGCTGTGTGACTAAAGGGCAATAGTCCATTCTGTAGCTGCCGTAAACTCAGTGAAAATATGTCACACTAAACTGTCAACCAGGCCTGAGCCAGGAAATTGTCACTTCAAATGTTACAGTACAAGGAAACCACTGGTCTGCACTTACTGCCAGAAACGACAGGTTAATTTATTCTATACTGAAAATACATTTTGCACCAGAGTGACATGGCAGTCAAATATACTTTCAGCTTCTAGTTCGTCGGAGTACTCAGACAAACTAAGGCAAGCTTTAGCTGGATGACGCAGGTTGATGTTTTGAAGACTGTCCTCCTCACAGTGCTGTATATGCCAGCTGGGTTTTACCGTGCCACTGTTGTGTCTCAGCTGATTTCCATCTATAATTACCCACTTATCAATACATGTTTTGGTCACCCCACACCAGGAGACAAGTGGGCAACAGGCAGGGGACACCTGGAATGGGCTACCAGTCCATGAAACAGTATTTCACCTGAATCTTTCAATACGCAGTTCTTTAACTATGCCAAATTCACTTTTGATAAAAAAAAATGTCACAGAAGCAACAAAAAACAATAACAAATACAGTGGCAGGAAGCCTTGAACAGTTTTTGGGACAAAAAGGCACCTTAAGACTGATCTAAATGAAATTTTGTCTGTGTGTTTTGCATGAAGGAATAAATGCACATTTAACACTGAACTTACAGCAGGCTTTTCGGAACCTAAAACATGGTTGAATTGCGATTGTCATTGTCTTAAGGCAATTGACATCATTATAATGACTACACAATAACAGCAATTATTTTTTTTGTAATTACAGGACCACTGCTTGATGTGCAATTGTATGATATTTGGAGTCATCTTGGTTATCTCTGCCAAGAGCAGTGTGATTTCTTTGACTCCTGTGGACTGCAAAGTTTATGTGACAAACTTTATTCACTCACAAAT
Organism: Mormyrops attenuatus; assembly: GCA_026777985.1. Taxonomy (NCBI): domain Eukaryota; kingdom Metazoa; phylum Chordata; class Actinopteri; order Osteoglossiformes; family Mormyridae; genus Mormyrops; species Mormyrops attenuatus. Next base: position 19,130,821 of record JAODKC010000137.1, on the reverse strand, counting down.
ACCTATGTCAAAGGTTCTAATCTTCAAGTTCGGTTGCCAAATTCCATTCAGATCTGTGCAGTTTTGAAATGTTTTTTCAAAAGACAAAAAATGCCAGAGATTACAGGAGGGGAGAGAATTATAGATCTGGAACAAGAGGTGAAGAATTACAGCCTTAAAAATAGTATTACCTTGTCAGTACCTCAAACAAAGGACAGTGCAAACCATGGCAAGTTAATGGGCTATATATTTACCTATAAACTGTTTCATAGTTGTGTCACATTAATAATCCATGAAAACATTACACACACACACACACACACACACACACACATTTTTTTCTAAATGTTTGGCCAACCAATGCTTGAAAAGAATCCACTGTACTGAGTAATACTGACCTCATTTCTGTTCAGAATCATGCAGCGTTCTCTGTTTCTGAAAAATAGTAGTTATTAAGCTTTGAGGGAAGTTTCTCCTTGAAGCTTCTCCTTGAATCCTATAGAAGTCTAACTCAAGTCTCAGGAGTTATGGCACAATCTGATTCGTGTTGGCCCCGGTGCCATTGTCAGGTCAAATACCATCACTTTCATACCTTTTGTAGGACTGCTCTGAAATCCTTTCACTATTCCATCCAGCAGATACATGCCTAAATTTTGTTAGTCTATTTTGCATTTGCATTTGCAGATTTTGAGTCTTTAGTAATTGGAGTAAACAACATTAAGACAATCTGTTGTGCAGGGAGAACTGATTTGTACTTGATGGGACACCTACGATACCATAAAAAGGTGTCTTTTTTTCATAATTCTTGGACTAAACACATTATTAAGGTGATCAAGGCAATTGCTTGTCAGCTCCAGAAAAAAGGAAAGGGCAGGTGTTTACAGTAATTTTATTATGATTAGGCAAGTCTACTTTGAAAATTGTACTTTCAAACATTACAGAACATATTATATTCTCCTCATAAGTCTTAAACATCCAGAATATACTTCTGATGCTTGAGTCTTATGGCATGTCTTTGTATTTTAGAAATGGCCAAGACAGATTTTCGCAACAACTTGCGTTTAAACTGAGCTGAAAATTGTTTGAACAGGTTTGCTATTCTTTAAATTACTAGACATAATTAGTAGCAATTAGTACCATGCCAGTGGAAACAATGGGATAATTACTCATGAGCAGGTAATTGAGGGCTCATTATGTTGACTTAAAATGCCATCTTGAAACTGAACGGGCGGAGGTACAGATGTAAATAAAAGCCCAGGAGAAATCTGACAGTAGGAATTTAAAGCCCTTATGGAAAGGAACACCTTTCAGGTACCATAAATAATATGCATAGTGAGCAACCTTCTATGGGCTTTTGTTTGGCATATGACAAAATTACAAATCGCCTGCAAATGAAACCCAACCAAACGTTCTGGAAACTACTTTTCAACTGTGGCAAGACAACAATGAATTACATTTCAGCAGTCTCTTTGAAATGGATTATTATTTTTTATGCACTTTCAAATATCTTCCTCCCAAACTGGCATATATACCGCCACAAAGATACCATGGAGTAGAAATTAGCTGGACCACAGAGGCTGTCTCTGACAGGTACGCTGAGGTACAACCAACAGCACACCGACTTCAGATTTTTTGTCCCTTAACTGTGGAGCCCAAGCTCTTTTAACAATACTGAGACACGTGTACCCCACCTATCCCTCCTCCACCATAATAACCAGGGATGCAGATGCACAACAGCACGTTCAAAAGAGAGAAAAAACACACAATACATAGAAAGATCAAATTCCTAGTTGCTTAGCAACTTGCACCAAAAAGTCTAGCCTATAAACAGCAGTAGCTTGTAATTTAACACTTTCTGGTCAATAACAATATGGCTGACAATCGGGAATGTCGACATATGACTATGTCCATCTGTGATTCTTCTTAAATGGGAACAGACACAAAAGTTAACATTCGGCAGCTACAAGGAGACTCAAGAACCACTGAAATAATATTTCATTGAAAAAATAGCTAGACCTTGTGTTTTTACCTACCTCACAGCTCAGCTATGACACACTGATACACTCTCCAATATGTCTGCCGTACTTTGACTAATCATTTTTTTTTGTGTCCACAATTGGAAACCTGTTCTAACAACGGGAAGAATTTCTCAGTTTTCTGATTCAATGCCCCTTTGTAAGGGCATGGAAATGTGAATGCTAAGCGGTTATTAGCTTCGCTAAAAAGATATGCAGAAATTAATGGTAAGAGAAAAATGTGCAGAACCAAATCATTTACTTGTTTTATGGTTTCACCAAATAAATCCTGCTATTTGATTTTGTTAGCTGGGCTGAGAGATGCCTCATTGTGTGTTGGCATTCTCAATGAAGCTGACCTCCACATGAATATCATCAAGGCAAAACCTGCGAATCTCATCATCTATAAGTCATGTCATCTCCACAATCTTTCCTAGAGGCCTTGTGTGCTTAATCAATCTTGCAGTCATTTTTTTTTAATTCCAAATGTTTAACCTTGACCGTTTACAATGTCACATCTGCCTGGCATACACCAGGGACTCATTTTACTACCATTGGGCTGAGCTTGATATGACTCTATAGCTCATAATGGGGGCCCAGAAGCTTGGTGTGCTGTACGAAATGGCAACAGTAGGGCAACAAATGTGAGGTAGGCAACTTCTACTGTCAGCAGTGAAAGATGTCAAAAATTCAATACATTTACAGTACTGTGGAAATGTCTTAGGCTGCCAAAGAAAATTTAATTTAAATGATCTTTACAAAACGATGATATTATATTTGACCATTTAAAAAGCTCTTCCAAAGTCGCCCCAGTATTTGTACTAGCCATCCAATATACTCCTGTATTTGTTGACTCAACAACTAGCAGCACATTTGACTAATCAATATCTCATTGAATTATTTAACTAATTAAGTTAATTAATTAATTGACCTGGTGGTGACATTTGACAAATAGAAGGATTGGCTGGGATACCAATGAGGAGAGCGCTGGGATCCAAGGGTATGTTCTTCTAGCTGTCCAACAAGACACCAGCAAGAGAAGAAGAATTCCTCTATATACAGATATCCATCGACTTGCGTCCAACTGAGCGACATCCGATTGTACTTACGTCCGAGGCAGGCACAGTGGACGTCTTTTACCACATTTGCAGCACGCGTCAAGGACCAAAACAAACCCAGTTGTGCTGCCATCTGTGTAATGGTACACAGTGCATATATAACTTAGAATACTTACAATACATATAGTTGACAGCAATGAAAAACAGATAGGTACTCTTGTTATTATGTTAATGTGTATTTTTTTCTAAGTAAAAAGCACACAGTACGTACGGTATATTTGACCTCTCCCCTATAATGATTGCTAGACGTCCAGATTGACTTACATCCTAATTTCCCGAATGTAGCCCGGATATCTGGATATCTAAATCGATGGATATCTGTATACTTAATTTATATATGAGGTGAAGCTGCCTTTATTGTGAGAGTTCTGCACCCATTTAGGGGCAGTGCACTCCTACAGTATATAAGCCTTAAAGTATTCCAGCTCCATGTTAGTGAGCTGAAAGCACTTTTAATGAGCGCTTTTAATGGACGCTCATAATACTGATCCAAATTACCCCAGCAGGATGATCATAAACTGGGAAGAACCACTTGTGCTGTCCATGTGCATTGCATCAGCAGGGATAGCTGCACAAGCACCTCATTATTAACACATAATATCTGTGCAAAAGCAGTGTTTCCTAGAGACACTGATGGGACAATAAAAAAAATGCTCTGAACCCTGGGGTCATAGTGGTCCCGCACCCAAGCTTAATATGTCCTTGTGTGACTCAGCTTCATGTGTTAATATAGTGAGATATCACACAGAATGAAAATAGGTAAATAAACACAGGGTCTCTATTACTTGGCTTTAACAGGAACTATAAAGACAACACTGTTCAGTGTTCCTCAGGGAACTTTACAAAGGGGAATTTACGGAGCCCTAAGCAGTAGGTAGCTGACGTCGTAAAAATCGTATAGCTAGCTGAAGTACAAGAATTGGCTTGTAGCTTCAGCATCCGGCAGGTCCGTGGAGGGAGCGTACCTGACGCCAGTGGCTGCGCTGTCTGTCTGGCTTTATCGTCGAGTGTCTCTGTCTCCGCGTTTGCTGTAGTGCCTAGCCGAGGGCAGTGTGCCCTTTATCGTCTAAAGAAATTACAAACGGCAGTCGTCATAACTACAAGCGTGCGAGTTGCTCTTTAATATAATTTTAATTGGTGTTAGGAAAAGTGCTTGGAATGGAAAAAAAGCACCAGGGTACAATTTTACAAAAACCCTTTTCATAACTTCACTTCACTTAAACGGTATGACAATTACAATTCCTGAACAATGAGGATATTCATTGGTCAGCACAAGAAGTTCTTTTAATATAGAAAATATCATCTGTAGAACCTGTATAGTGTGCCTACAATGTAGCAGATGATATAGCTTCTTTCCAAGCTTGTGACCTGTTATAATGATGATGACAATATCGTTTTATAGTATAGCTATAATATACCATAATCGTATATTGACACTGTCTAATGAAAAACGCATCTCTCCAAAAATCAGTTATTTCAGGAGTGTGAAAAAACACATTTTCTCAGAAACTGCATTACAAAATGAACCCAAAACAACGTAATGAGACACCCTTAGCACCACAAATAAGAACCTATCTTTACGCAGCCATCAGTGAACGATTTAATGTTTTAAATGGACTTAAGTGGATTATTGTGAGTGAATGTGGACTTAGTTGGTTTTCATATTATCCAATGGCACATGGTTCGGTCGAGCCTCATCTCCGTATATTACAAGATCGGGGGGGTTATCGACAGATAGTCCAAATGCTCACACATAATTAGGGCCCTATCATAATGTACATTTACCATTGCAAAGATCTTCTATTGAGAAAGAGAGATGACTCATAAAACATCTTTTTCATTAGTCAATTAGATGTCAAGTGCTATCAGTAGGCAAAGAAGAATGGCGGTACTCTATCTATAGTAAAAAGTCACACTAGTCAAAAAGTGGACATACTTGGTGTTCATCAGAAAGCAAAGATATATAATTTAGTTGCTTTATACGCTTGTTATTGATATTGTGACGATCTTATGACATTTATATATACAACGTAGTTGTATCCTGCGGTTTCTCTGTGACGTAATCAAATGTAGAACATGAGACTCCAGGACATTGTAGGGATTGAGCTTTTTCAAAATCTTTAGTCCACAAGGTGTCAAATATGGATAGAATGGGGAGTAAATTCCACCATGACAGTGGCATACTGGCATACTGGGCTGTGTGAGCGTATGTGGAGTTCCACTGGCTACACGCGAGTGCAATTCATGCAAGGAAACTCCAAGCGGATTAATAACCAGATGAAGAAATGGATGAATGGAGAAATGAAGTGCCAGAGTAGATCGACACCGAGGATTCCCTGCGCCATTGTTCAGCCTAGCGTCACAAACCTGTCACGAGTTCGGTTCACACTCCTTCCCGCCTGCTCTTTACTCTGAACCCGCCAAACGGCTGAGAATGATTTACAATCCGGTCACTTCCTGTGCCACTGCAACTGATGAATGATCCCCCCGGCCTGATTAAAAATAGGTGACGTGTCAGGGGGAAATACAGATCCCCCAGATTGTCCCATTTCAGTGTTACAACAGGACCCTTGTTGTACAAAAGGCCCCAGACCTTAGTGCCGAATGCAATGAGAAGATGGTGGATGGGCATCTTCCATGTGCCTGACAGATTCAAACAAGTGTGGCTTAGCATTTATATATCAGCAGCCTGGCTCCATGTGTAGTGAGGGAATAAGACTCCAGATGGGAGTATGTGCTGACTGCCATCAGCATATAATAATCATGCTGACGATTTCATTGATCATCAGTCCATGTTCTGTAGGACATATGGTTGTGCCCTTTAGCAGAATACCTGACATCAAAACGTACTTTTGGCTTAAAGTGGGCAAACAAACAGATAAATTTTAAATACAATAATTATTAGTTTATGCTTCATCACCTGGTACTTCCCAATCCTACTATACTGTAACCCTACCTTACCTTCTGTGCCAGTACACACTCTATGTACTGTAATTTTAATCAAAGGGCTTAACCCACAGTAAATTCAATTTGCAATTAAAAGCAATTTAGATGGCAGTTCAAATTATGATAATTTATTGTTCAATTACAATTAATTAAATTAATTACAATTAATTGGAATTACAATTTAAATTACAGCTGTGAACTTCTGCCTGGGATCAATTCTTATCTTTATCAAGGATCATATAATCCTTAATCCTATACAATACGAATACCTTCTGTCATCATAAATCAGACAGCATTCAATGGTGCACCGTTATGTTTTTCTCAATAATTTTATAAGTTTCCTTCACTGACTTTCATATATTGCCAGGCCGCATTTGGAGTGCTTTAACAATCAATACATTACCTCTAGCTTCCCTTTTGCCAGAAAAGCTTAAACGTTGAGTTTTTTTCTTGTTTTTTTTTCTCTTTTCTAAGGCGTGTCACAGAAATTAAAAACACCGCAGGTCAGTAAAAGGGCCATCCATAAACTTAAACAAATAGGTCTGCTGAGCGGATGGGTGCAGGGAGTGAAAAAAACCCATGCTGACCTCTTCTCCACTTGGTCATTTATCTCAGACTACTGTCCGCTGATAGATACTCGCTCAATGATTTACGGCAGAAAAAATGTCGCACTGGAGTAAGCTTTTGATAAAATTGTTCGGGAGATTCTGGGTAATAAATTCTGATCTTTACATCCAGGTCTTCGGCTACTTTGACATTCTTCTGCCATCAATAATGGCTGCCACACCTGACAACTAATCCATAATTTTACATTTCTCCAAGCGATTTTGGGAAACTGTTACATTTAAATTTAACATAAAAGGAACTTGCTTTCAGTTGCTATGGTTTCTTACTTGTGACCAGAAACACTACTCTCAAATCTCCAACAAAATTAAATCATTTTATATCCATGGTCAATCTCTACTTTCCTGACTGCTGGCTCTGGGTCAAACCACCTCGTGGGGAAAAGAGGGTGTGCTGAAGACAGGCATTAAAATGTAACTATTATGTGGTAAAGCATATCGGAAACATCTGTATGGCGGGATGTATGAAGCAGCCAGACCAGGTAGGGATGGTGCTGATCAGTATTAGAGATTCTTACTAGCCATCATTTTTATTTGAATTTTAGAAGCTAACTTTGGAGAAACTTAAGTTAAAGTCAGACGAAATTGCATTCTTTGATTGGGAATATTCACACTGAAAGGATCTGTAAATGTGATTTGTGACGGAAAACGCATTTTGCTTTCTTATCATGCAAACCAAACTATTAAACTGATCCCATTCTATTAAAATGATTCCATTCACAAATAATAAGCAGACTTTTTAAACGGTTAGGCCTTCTTTGTTGCATTTTTCCTCTGCATTCCAGCTTCTGTGTTCACTCCATGCCTGACACGGCACTAGTTAAGGATTCCCCACATTCATAACTCTGACTTTCCGTCTGTGGCCTTTCTATACTTGCCCCTGTGGTGATTCGGACATAATTTACGGGCAGCTCTGTGGAATCTGGAGTCTGATGCACGACATAGCCAGGATGTTTGCTCCAGGAACATTACAAGCAGAGAGCTGGCGCCAGTAGGACTAAGACGCTTCTCCAAATTGCTCTGCTGATCCTCCAGTCCCTGTCTCTGTCATCTCCTTCTCTTTACAGGGTGCACAAGGAACAGAGAGCAGTTGGGGGCGGGGGGATAAAACAGAACTATGATTCACTGGCTGAGTGCCACTGTTTTTTCCTCAGGTGTGGCAGATTTACAAACAGGTAAGTTTTACTCAGATACCCCAGATGTCTTCTCAGGTGTAGTAGGGCTGGATGCAGTCACTTTGACTCGTGAGCGGTAAGAATGCAAATGATCATGTCATCATTCTAAAAAATTCACCTTTGCCCGGACAAATTAATAGGATATCAAATGACACATTGGGGATCATTCGCACAGGTTAAATAGAGACTCCAGAAAGACAATACGGGACAGGTTCCATTAAGGGAAAGATTAAATAAACGATCAAAAATATGTTCAGACAGAACAAGAAAATGACAATCCTTGATAAAAGGAAGGAAAAATGTACGCTGGGGCACTTAGTAAGTGAAACAACCAAGGGAAGAAGTAGAAGAGAGGCATCAGAGGGGGATACAGTGGCAGTCAAACGTTGACAGGTGGTAGGATGTGATTGTGAACAAAGAGACGAGGCCCACGGAGATGATAAAGAGACAGGGATGTGGCAGCCTCGGTGAGTTTGTGTTTCAGATTAACCCAGCTGACCGGAGCCTCCTGTAAGTGGAAGACAAAGGCGACCTGGCCAGGAAGAGGAAATGAAAAAATATACTGTAACCGTATTTCGGAGGACAGGGACAATGCGAGTCGAATTCCTGAGCACCAGAGTGTCAACATGAGCATGCGAAAGCAAACTGGGAAGATACACGGCGATTATCAGCACCGGTAAGAGGAGCTGGCTAAGAGGAGGGATAAGGGAGCAGGAAGCGGGAAAAGTGCCCCTTTTGGTGTGTGTGTGGAACTAAGCAAATGTAACTAAGCGTGACTGCTAAATAAAAAAATTAATATGTGCACTTCACCCGGAATGATAACAAATGTATTTAAAAATGTTTGAATTTACACTGTTGCAATTCTTTTGTTATTGAATGTTCTAATAATTTTAATATACGTGTGAGCCGCTATTATGCATTATATATTCTCTAGACATTTAATACATTGCAGGTATATCACAGACCTGGACAATGAGTGACAAACATCTAAATTCAGTGGACAAATGCATAAGGCTACATACCTGTTTTGCAATATACTGTTTTTTTCTGGAGTCTGTGTTTTAAATAATCTTTCTGATTGCTGGGGGGGGAATTAGATATTTACTCCGATGCACGCTTCTCTTCCACCCCCTAATCTGAGAGGGGGCGGGTGGGCGCACATTCATTTAACCTTCCCCTCCCGTGTGCGGGAGAGCAGTGTAAACATGCTTGTCCTGCTTTCTGTAATCACAGCGCGGGGCCACAGGGCAGCCGTCCCCGGAGTCTCGTCTCTCAGCTAATCTTTCATTTCGGAGCCCATCTCTCCATATCACGCTGCACAAATGGCCCCATTTGCATGACAGGATTTGTAACGGGGCGAATCAGGTGTCAGACTCGATTAAACATTACACCGGAGCGGTATCATAATCAAGCGTCTAATGAGCGTGGGTATCAAGGGCCACAGGGGGTGGAGGGGGGAGGCTCTCCTGGTCACACGCTCACATGGGTTAGGGGGAGCCAGGGTAGGCAGGGTGAGGAACGATCAGAGCTCCACTCGCCTTAGCGGTGTGGCGCTGATGCCCTGCTGGCACCCAATCACGGCAGAATAATGGGAAAGCTAGCATCTGGGGACTGGCCCCTCCCCCACCAACCATGACCATAGGAGGGGAGGGTCCTCCCATGGTAAGGGATGCCATTCCTGATAAGGTAGCTTTATTCGTTACCATTCGTAAAGGATATATTTGAATTTGTTGGTTCTCGAATGTCCAATCTCCTTGAAAGACACTTTTGGGGTCAAAGCCCAGGGTTAGTCAGGGCCCCGAGAGGAGTTGGGCTCTAATAGTGATACGATTACTCTGCTGGCCACAGGATTTGAATCGATAACACTGTGGATACGGCCCAGATTCATAACCCACTAGGCCAAATGACGTCCCCTACTGATCATGTGCCCATGTGAGACTGGGCCAGACGTGTAAAACACGCATCATGAAACAGGATTCAACGGGCCTGTCCCCATCTGACCCCACACTTTTCAATGCTCATACACTGTTATATGCCTTTAAACATATATGTAATTAGCTGTATCCATCTTCTTTCAAGAATATCACGTGTCCTGTGACTCTATACAGGATCTGTGTGTAAATATGCGTGAATATCACAGGATACCGGTTAAAACATCTGCTGATGTGTGTGTTCGTTCACCTATACAGCCTTATGCAATTTTCTCCATTAAACGGATGTGAAAGCATGGATTCACAACAAAGATTTAAAAAGGAGAAAAAATGAATGCTAATAATTAAGTAAATTAAAAGAGAAAATGTATTTTTTTTTAAAAAATGCCACAACTCACCTGCAATGCAATGCCATGCAATAACCACAGAATAATTACGCAATCTGCGCCCCCACCCCCATCCATTCCTAGCGTCTGACCTCCTGGCAGGGTGGTCATGTACAGTGTGTCCCCTGCCACTTTATACACGTTCTTAGTGGGAGGTGAATATTTACTGGTGACAGTACAGATTGCCCCTGTTCCACAGCAGGGGCATTTGGTGTGAGTCTCATAGATGACCCCCCCTGTACGGGAGGGTCCCCTGCATCCCACAGGCTGTCACTGGCCTCCCTCCTTCCCATGAGCGGAACACACAATAGAGAAAGAGCCCCGACTGAGGAGTTCAGTGGCCATTAACCCCTACCAGCTGTTCCTGCCGGGGGTATTCTGTGCCTCAATGCATGCCCCAGAGGAGGCCCTCACGTCCACTAATCTAGCCATTGTTGGCCAGGAATGCCGGCAGAAGAAAAGATTTTTTTTCCTTCCTTGTGTCCATGCAAGTGTGTGCATCCATGTGTGAGAGCGCAGAAACGCAGGGCTAATTTCTATAGTTGTGAGTGAGCGAAGGGACCATGGAGAATACCCCATTTAGCTGCTTGACAAAATAAAATGTGCGGCGAATTGGCGCGCTAACCCCCTTCTGCTTCCTCGGACCCGAAGATCATTTTTATCGTCACTCAGTTTTAGATTACTTTTGTTGCATAACTGCGAGTCTAGCAATAACACCTTGCAAAAATGTCAAACAGAATTTTCAATAGAGCGATTGTGATTTATATCTCATATACTGAGAACATGCAAGAATCCACACCACACGGGATCCTTTAAAAGTAATTACTGTAGATAAAACGATCAAACTATTGAGATTTTCTTATCCGAGTAATATTTAATTATACGATTATCTGCCCTTCAAAGTTATTCAAAATAAAACGCGGTGTCAATTTTATAAGTAACTGATCAGACATGAACTGAAATTATTTCGCAGTCATTTCACCAGGGCGCTCGCGGAATATATCAGTCCGTTTCAATTAATGTAAGGATTAAAGCAGCATTTTCCAGTCAATTGAACAATGAGGCAGTTAGGCTGCCCTCTTGCTTGGGAACAGTCCTCAGGTACATGCGCGAATCTGATGGATGAAACGATCGCAGAGGTAACGATGAGGTGCAGCAAATTGCGGAAGGTCCCATTGATATAGAGCACGTATGGAAAACGTATATATGTAGGCTTCGTACAGTATATACGCACGTGCGTACATGGGGTCCATCACGTGTTTACTTTCCTGTATTTCTTATTGTTTATACGCATGGCTGTAAAGACATGAATGCACACGCTGTTCTGTTTATATTTGTTTAGGTGTATATGTATTTGTGTGTGTATGCGTAAATGTAGGTGTGAATCCATGTTTCCACCCATAAATTTATCATACGTCCGGATCATGGTTAAACTGTGTATATACCTATATGAAGTGAACATTTAGTAAGGTAGTGTTCCTCAGGTATGAAGCAGCACATTATGTAATAATAAGTGCAGGGGCTAGAGCCTGTGTTGTAGTTCCTTGACATCTGTGTATATACTACTGTTATGGGAAACTGTGACACAGAGCAGCAGTAATGAGTCACATATTTAATATACATGGTGTTTATCACGTGTGCCGCTCAACGCCAAGTGGAAAATGGCGACGGTCCTGTGAAATGTGGCAATAAAGCCCGCTTTCTACTCAGGGGCGACAAAAGAGCCGTCAGTCATATTAACTATGTGTTAATTAAATTATTTAAACCCTGGAATCACTCTTTAAGGGTCGTGAATGAAAGCCCTCCGATCTTTTCTCCCCTCCAGGCCCCGGTCTCAATAAAACAGGAAACGCAGCTCAAAAGGTAAAAAAAAAAAAAAAAGAAGAAAAACACAGGCAAACGAGATGTGCAATTTACAAGCTCATGGGGGTGGGGGTGAGGNNNNGGTGTAAAAGGAGAGAGGTAGCACCAGTACAGATAAAAGTATTAGGATCTGTTTTAAGGAAAAGTGTTTTCTGTGAGGCCAGCAGTGCCCCGCATGTTGTGACAGACCGGAGGGGGGGGGGGGAGGCAAAGGGGGGTTCTGCATCAGTCAATTATCGGTCCTAACAGTGCCTGTACTAATGAGTTCCCCCTACCATCGGCAGACGTCCCCTGTCGCACAGAAAAGATCACTTTCATTGCTTGCAGAACTAATTCAGGGACACAAAAGTGCGAAGACCCAGCACTGTGGCCCCCTTTTACTGCTCCTTTTGTGGGGGGGCCCTTTAGAAGTGCGGCGGGGAGACGCGGCACCCACGTTCGGGGGGCTGGGGGCTTCATCTCCACTCCATCACCCTCGATTACCATACATATCCATATGAAAAGTCGGGCAGCGCCGCGGACAGCTGTCCGCTAAAGGCCTCGCGAAAAGGCCCCCCGTTCCTCACCGAAAGACGCTGACAGAAGCCTTTAGCCTCTTTTGCCAATAATAAACCAAACCATTTAAACAGTCTTTCGGGGGGGGCGAAGCAAGCACCAGGGGTATAATGCAACATTCAGAGGCTCACCGCCACCCCACCAACAGGGCCAGGAAGTCTGGGGACGGTGTGAGACGCAGCCGCCATATTCATATTTAAACTATTATTTTTCTAATAAATGTGTGTACAGTAACCAGCATAACCTTTCCGTTACTGATGTCTGAAATTTCTTCTGCTGGCACAAACCCTGGAGGTACGATACAGGGAAATTGCAAATGGATATGTGTTTAAATGATAAGTTAAATAATATGTTTATTCTGTGTGACTATACTGATTAAAACACTTTTCAAAAATTATTTGTAGGTTAGGTATAATCACGCGTATTCAGACTTATGTAGTGCCTTTATTTAAAAGTGGGTGACAAGTTTGCACACCAAGGTTAAGTGGCCTGCCCCGGGTCAGGTGGAATGTCATTTAGAGGGTGGGAATTTGTATACCGACACTCCTAAACCCTCCCTGGAGTCGCAGCCCCCTCCTTCTCTCCCCGCCCCTCCCCTTGCATCCCCTTGGGGCTGTTCCTAACCTGCCCCTTCAGTCACACCTTCTGTACTGCAGGTAAACCCCACTAATCTGTTTGGTGTTAACTGAGGCACCAGGCTGGGCTGAGACTAATTTGTCAGAATCCTTTGTCAATAATGTGTACTTTGAAAAAATTAAATATTGTATCTTCAGTTTCATGACGGCACCAGTGCACACCAAGGTTTGAGCAGTGGGATATGGAAACCAAAAAGTTTGTGGTTTTACTGGAAAACTGTGCTTTCCATCTGTAGCCATCTGTCCTTCTATCTATCCACATAGATATCATATATTTTCCAGTTCTTCCATCCATCTATTTTATATGCCTGAAGGGAGTCCGAAATCTATCCCAGAAGTTATGGGCGCAAGGCAGGGAATAACCCAGGATGGGGATTGAACCCACTGCGGATTTTACAGTCCTTGTTTACATCTATGCATTCTATGGTAGGACATAAACTAAAAACCTTTTTGTTCTGATCTTGGTAGATACTGTATACTGTAAACTGGCATGGTAACCGGTCCACGTTTTTGCTCTGCAAGCAGGGAGGTTGAGAAACATTGCTGTACAGGTGTCGATAAGATTTGCATGGTTCAAATGAGAACCCCCCCCCCCCCCTTCACAGCATATTCCAACAGTTCTTTATTCCAACATATTCCAGTTGTATAGTCCAACATATTTACAACAGTTCTTGGTAAAATTATTTTGAAATAGTATTACTCTTTTTGTGCTATACCAACAAGCAGTAGAAATTATAAAATATCTTCGCAGTTTATACATCTATTCGATGGCACTTCCAGTAATCCTTTTTTTTAGAAATACAGTAATATTCAAGTGTTTGTTATATAATGCTTTAAATGCTTAATTTTCTTGTAACTGGGGCAAACAAGGAACAGGTGTAAGACAATCAATGAACCAATCAACAAACACTGGCACAAGGGGCAACAGGTGGAACTAATACCAACTAACAGGCACAGACACTAAGAAACTTACAAGACCTAAACCTGAGAAAAGAAAGACATACTCCTCTGGACAAAGAAATAAGAAATCAAAGTACAACCAAAGCACAAGGAAGGCAAACCTAGAACAGGAAAACAGAAAACGCTAGGGAACGAAACAATAGGTACCAAATAACAGATGAGTCTGGCCTAAGCTAGCCTCAGACTCATGTGCACAGGCCCCATGACTTCTAAGCTACACACTCAACACCATAAGCTATGCAGTGTCCCAGGACAGAGGGCAAACAGACAAGGGTGAAGGACAGAGAGGGGGAAAGACCTGGGAGGTGGGATCAGAGGGCACCCACCCTGACAATACCAGGTGGAGAAACCTACTGCTGCACCACAGAGTGGGAATTTCAAGACCCCCATTGCAGCCAATGATTTTCTAACAGGGACGATATTCACTTCCAGAACAATTACAGACTTAATGTTGTTGTCAAGTATAGAATCCGGTGGAATGTGGCCCAAACCACATCGGCCACCCCGTTCATGGTGTAGGGCAATCTGAGGAAACCCCGGTATCTAATCTAATGAATAAGAAAAGCCCCCGTTAAAAAAAGCGAGGCCGGCCTGTGGCTACGTGGGCTGATTCATTCAACCTTCGAAATGAGCTGAAGTGATTGATAAACCGCGGCCTGCCTCGGCCCCCCTCCGAGCCTGTGACCCCAGAGTCACTGCATACAATGCGTCTCACCTTAACGTTCCAGAAAAACAGAGCGAGCGAATTTGTGGCCATTATGGCGGCTTTGACGTGCATTTAACAGGGTTGTTATAACGAGCCAGAGGCGCAGCAGGCTACTGGCCGCTAACTGTGCTTGTAAAAAAGTTTTTATCCTCCCATTGACCTGGGTCCCCCCACCCCCACCACACACCCACCATGCAGCAACAGCCTGTGCGGCATCAAAACACTTCTGGGTCCCCACTTCTTGTGTCGCTTATATCCCCGCTTCATGCCACTGGCCAATGGAAGCATCTCTCAGCGCACTGTTCACCAAGAACTACGGAGCCTACCGTCTTGTCTCCGCCCCTCAGCCCTTATTTATTATAAGGCCCTGTTTGTTGTGTCTTTGTAACTCTGCAATTCATTAAGAAAAAGGAAAGGGGAGGGGGAATGGGGGGAGCAAGGGAGGAGGATAACGTGGCTCGGGGGAGGGGGTGCAGGATGACTTTTAAACACATTTTCTTCCTTTTGCTGCAATTAAACAAAGTAGGGCTGTGATTAGTGCAGTGTGGAGGGAAAAAGGAGAGAAAAAGACACCCTTGAATCCAAATGGGGGGGCCTGACTGACCATTATTGCCTGACAATGGCAGAGTTTATTGCTAAGACCTGCTTACTCTCCTGCACGGCACACCATGGGAACTGCACTCAGGTGGAAACGTCTCTCTTTCTCTCCCACTTGCTGCCTCCCTGCCTCCTGTGACAGTGGAAGCCCCTGAGCAGAGTAGGGGCGGCTAAAGCCGGCTGAAATCCCCCCTCGTAACTGAGACGTTTCACATAATCTTCCCAGGTTTTTTTCCTTTTTTTTTTTTTTACTTGAGCTTGTGCTTGTCTGCCGTTGTTAAAACACAGTTAATGATGAGCTTCCTCTGTTTTTTTTCCCTTCCGCTTTACCTCCTCCTCCTGCGCTCCTCTCTTTTATCTTTCTCATTTTAAGCCGAGCGCCTGGTTAAGTGGAGTGCACCTCCTATCTCCAGCCCTCGGGAGAGCATCCAAAGGGACTCTGCTTGGCTCTGTGTTCATGACACATAATGAAAACAATTTTATGCTGCCGAGGGAAGTACGGGGCAATTACGGATGTGATAGCCACCTGCAGAAGCCCCCCCGAAATACCCCCCTCCCCCCCACCCCCCGCCTGACGGGCGGCTTCATGAATATTTGGTGGTGGGATGTTATTATGAATAGACGGGGCAGGTGATTTTGGAGGGGCAATAAATCGCTCGGCTGGAGGCTGTGTTACGGTCCTGTCACCCTGCGGCAGTCCTTACAGCCAACCCCGCTGGGAACAGTGACCCCGGAGCGGCACGCAGGGGGGGGGGGGGTGGGGGGTTATGTCACAAGGGCTCTCTGGGTGCCAGCCCAGATCTCTTGTTGGCCAATTTTACACATCACGCCTGGCCCAATAGCCGAGTGGCGGGCCTGTCACTCCACTGATTTCATTTGATATCCTGTGTATTCAAAAGGAATTAAAAGAGTATTTCACTTACAAATGACCCCCCCCTTCCCCCAGCTACTGAAAATACCCAGTCCTGTGTTTTGGTAAAATAATCCTGTTCCACTTGCAACAATTTACCGATTATTAAAATGTGCAGTCCATAAAACAAATTAATGTTAACTTATAATAGCAAACAAATTGCTACAATTTAGTGCTAAAGGCCTGGTATTATTAATAGTTAAAGTAAATTTTTTCCAGTCGGTGTTATTAATTTTCATGAGTGATGAAGCCTATTCCAGCAAAATGCTGTGTGAGTGGTTTCAGTAACCAGTGCTGCAGGATTGTGCTCTACGTTTATGCCTGAGTCCTGCAGCTGACCTGCTTTCACCAGGGGTGATCTTCCCAGCAAAACCAGAATACAGTCAGAAAACACCCGCTGATGCTCCGAAACACAGGCCACCCAAGAAGAGCATTTTGAGAACTATTAGTATTAGTATAGAAGTATTTTCATTATAGATACATTCCTGGAAAGTGCTGCAGGGCCCCCATTTTAGTGCAGAAACGTTCATTTCATTACCAGAGTCATCACTTTGGCTTCAATAAATTCTCATCAGTATTCCATAATTAAATTTGCCATTGATTTCTAAAGAAAGATTATATAAACCTGCAAATTTATTGTGGGTTTAAGGAGACAGAGACAGAGAACATTTGAAGTACATGCCCAAGCACAGTGGATACAGATGAAAATTTAAATAAACATTATTCCGTAGTGTAATCGATACCATCAGTGTTGATCCACTAAAGCATGCACAAAAACAAATGTATAAATTTAACAAAAGTGCCAATTAAAAACCATGTGACTAGTTACATAATACAAATGTTTCCGTTTTGTGTTTGTGTCTGGGGGAGGTTCCATAGATCACATTTGTGGGTCAAAATGTCCCCAAAGTGAGGTAAAACCTGAAACATTTTTCAGGTCACCATTTGGATAACCACAATTTTATTAAAAAAATAATGCAATAGAAATGCAATAAAAAAGTAAAAATGCAAAAGGTATTTTGGTTGGTTCTTATGGTTAAAGTTAGGGCTGGGTAGGGGTTAAGGGTGTCGTGATTGGGATTAGGGTTTTTCTCAATGAAATGAATGGAAGGTTCCCATTTAGATAGGTATGCCAACGTGCGTGTGTGTGTGTGTGTTTGTGTGTGTGTGTGTGTGTGTGCGTGCGTGCGCGGGCGCGCGCGGACCCTGTACTAATTAGCGGGGATTTATTATAACCTGTAAATGGATTCATGTTGTCTAGTATCATGGCTTGGGAAAATTATGATGAAAATTTATGTTTTAACATTTATATTTTAAAGGCTGGTTTAATAATAACTACTCATTACACCATAAGAGTACCTTGTGGCCCTGTAGCAGCTAAATGGCTGGGAGATGGATGATCATAAAAATATTGTGTTGAATAACTAATTTTCCATAGTGGTGATCCCTGTACCGCAGGACTTTCACAGCAGGTGTGATCTGTTAGAATGACAGCACTGATGTCTTCTGACACTGGGCTGTGCTTGTTGTAAGTCCCCTACGGGCGCTGCTCTGGCTCCTAAACGTTACTTGCCCAGAGAGCTTCTTTGATCTTTGGGGACAGACATAAAGCAAGAGTAGAGTCCAGCTCGTGTTTCCCGTGACCTGACCTGACCTCAGGTGTATAAAAACTGCAGTCTGAATGGGACATCTGTATGAGCTGACGGAGTGCGGGTGAAGGGCTCTCTTGAATGCCGGTCTTGACGTATCCCCCAGCAGCGAGACAGGGCAAGGCTTGGACTGACTCGGGAGTTGCTCACAGCCAAACCACCTAATGACCACCATTGAGATAACAATCACCCAGCTTCCCCTTGGTGGCTTGAGGCAAAAAGGAAAAAGTCAATTTCCAAGTAAAGGCTCTAAGAGCTTCCTTCAGAGAGCCCTGATGTCACCCGAATGACGGTGGAGGTCATTATGGCTGAATGCAGGCCGACATTAACATGTAGACATGCACTTGTGTGTGCACCTCACACCTCACTGGCTGTAGATCACATGATGAAGAATCAGCCAATGAATTGCTGCTGCCTCACGTTACGATCACATGGTGTAAAACCATCTAATGCAGTGAAGATAGTTACATTAAATTCCTATATGCCGATCCAATATAGCCCAGGTGGCGGGTTTTGCTCTTTTCATAAGCAGAACAATGTATGATGTATAAAAACTACAAGGCAAAATGGGAATGTTTAACTGGGAAAACAATACATTCAAGGAAGACAAATAGACACGGAAGGAGAATGAAGGGGAATGAATCCTAGTGTAATATCTCACTGCAGGGCAAAAGCATGCCAGTCTTTAACAACTTGGGGCAAATGAGAACAGTCGCTTTATTATGAGACCACGGGTGAGAAGACAATGTCTGCTCATAAGCCATCAGTGTGATATATTTCTGCAAACGATGAAACGGATCAGTCAGGGATGAAGACAGTGGACAGACGGATTCGATGTTTCACTCATTTCTGGCTGGAGATTTATTTTATTCTTTACTTTATTTGGCTTGCATGGCTCATCCTTTAGGAAAATGACAGCGCCCCCTTATCGATTTCACACACGGAGATCAATCAGCCCCAGGGCCCTGACTCAGGCCATATTCAAGGTATCCCAGGATGCTGCTGGTAGCGCAGGAACTAAGGGCCTAATGTGAGGGATGCATCGCTCAGGCACCAATTCATCCGCAAGCAAAAATAAGCTAATCTGTTGGGGGGGGATTCAATTCATCCAATGTGGTACACGGAGACCCTTGTCTTCTTTGTAATGGATTTCTCTTCCAGGGTGCCCAGATAACCCCTGGTTGAAAAAGCTTGGAGGCCAGAACTGTTTTGGCTCCTTAGAGCAGGTCATCTTGCCTCATCTCCAGATTCACATTATGTCAGCCAGTCGAGGACAATGGATGGGATCAGAACTAATGAATAAGTTTGTCTCGGGGACCCTGCACAGGTCATGTGCCGAAACAGTAATCGCCGCCATGATTATAGCTCATATGACGCCGTACATGTAAAACAACGTAGATTCTGTCAATATCACCCGAAAATATACGGCCACCTTTAGTCAGTCATAGGAAATGAGCCGGTTAGTTGACTTTACTATTGGCCTAAATGATCTGACATCGATACCCAGAATTGCTACCTACATGACATACCTGGCACATAACACAAATTTGTACACCACAAGTAACTGAAAGTAGTGGATGGCATGTTCCTTATTTTATATTACGTAAGTTTTAATTATAGTGTTGTTAACCTTAGCAACACCTTCATTTTACTTCCTGCACAGCTAGTCTGAACAGGTATAGGCCTGAGTCACCCCAGGCCACAGATGATGACTTACCAAGCCCTAAACTATACAAAAGCAGGAGATGTCAGCCACTCCCACTTTCAGACACAGAACAAAACCAGAATCGGTTTGGTTTAATGCACAGGAAAGGCCTTATTAAGAGATACACTCCCTTAACGATGACCCATCCACGAATGCAGTAGAAGATCACAGTTAGTCTGCAGCCTATCCCGGGAAACATAGGCCGTGACACAAGGGACCATCCTGGATTCTCTGAGCCCTGCTGCGTTGGCCTGCTTAGTAACAGTGTGGTGCATTTATGTGCTAAGATAATGCCTTACATGAGGCAACTCTGAAAACCACGTGGAGGAGCACACAGCACACGTCACTGAAGCCCTCTGTCAGAAGTACCCAGGTGATGAACGAGGGCGGAGATCTGTATTCTTGTACAGCCACAGCAAGGCATCGCGGGCCGGCTTGTGTTGCCCAGGAAATGGCGGGGCCATGCTACCCTCAGATCCTCCCCCCAGGCGGGGAATGTCAGGGCACAGGGGGCTACCTGGCAGCAGTCAGGCACATTATCCCACCCCATTACCTTGCGCCCAGGCCGTCTGCCCTAATTGTGGGTTTGCTCCGTCGGGGGCTACTGCGGTTGCTTACACCCGTGATGCTGGAGGAGGAGGATGGTGATGGGAACGCTTCTCGTTTGGTATCTCGAGCCTGCTTTCCGAATCAGGTGCCGCGTCAGAATATTCCTAAGTAAAGAGGGAATAATTAGCATTTATTCAGTGTGGTTTTGGACCATTTTCACATTCGGGCTACCATTGTAATACAGGTGCGTTGATTGTATTACAATCATCTCTCTCTACCATTTTCATTTTGTTTAATTTATTTTTATTTCATTAGACAAGGCAGCATTTTACGTGTGGAGAATTAAGCTATATATTATTCATCTTCCATAGTCAGTAATGGGCATAGAGCCTGCACTTGCAAAGACGCAGACAGATAAACTCACACAACCCCGTGGATCTGGGACCACATGGCCACCCTCCAAGCCACTGGGGCATCCAGCTACACATGAGCATTTTCAATTCACTTCATTTTTGGTGGAAAAGGAGCAGAAAGTTCAGAATGAAACTGGTGATTCACTTTTACGAAGTTTGCAGCAAGAACAAATTCTTTTGTATTTTCTCTAGTAATCCGTCACTGATTATTGGTATGTTAATACATAATTAGCTCTGTCTAAGATAAATACTTAGGCAACTGAACCCAATGGATTCTTGCATCCAGCATGTTTGACAAGCTATTCGATACACTGTCATATCTGACAATGGATACTATTTAAGTTTAAACTAGTGATGATTATGGGCTTGTTGGTTTAATCAAGTCATTTTTTATTTGAACACTGAACACTGACACATCTTTCATCATATGCCATCGGTTATTTACCTTAATATAACTATCCGTGCAATTTTAGGTCACTTTTTTTCATTGATTGTTAACAAAAATTGCTTTTACTCGTATGTACTTATATATAGGGTTTGTTCCCATAAAAAGGCATTGTAACCACCAACAATCAGTTGATGGGTCTTCTACAAGGACAATCTAATAATAATGATTGAATATTATTGTCAATATTGATAGCTCTGGTTGTTTGCTACTGACCAGGTGACAAAATATTTTCCCATTCCATCCCTAATTGGTCACTCACATGAAAAAGACAGCTAACGCAAACAGCGACAGCAGTAGCAGGCAGGTACAGAATGACTTCAAAACAGTGGCCTTTCTGACAACCTAATACAACACTTAACATTATACTAGACATATTACACCTTTTTTTTAATCTGTTGTTTTCTTTTTTAAATCATTAAAATCAGAAAGCTCATTTACAAAGGACTTGCCTTTGCAATCACAGCAATAATGTAGCGGTGGGCAAAAAAGGGGGTAATTGGTTTGGTAAAGATCGCTTTCCGTCACACCATAAAGCTCTAAACAAAAGAAAAAGGTCGCCAATTAAGGCATCGTGAATACCAAGTACCACGGCTGATGAAAACAGGCCAGTGGTTTAAATAGATTTGCAAGCAATTTACCTTTTCACAATGTTGGCAATCTGATGCAATTTGCTCGCAATTTTGCCGGCTTTCAGTAGCACACCGAGCTGACACTATACAGACCAAATGGCACCAAGGACCACATAGAAAATGTAAAACTATCTTGGCTGCATCAAGGTACCAGAATAGCGCTTCATCAGGAAAATTACAACAATTAGCATAAGTGCTGAAAAAAAAACAACACTAAATGTCAGCGGCAAAGGTTCAGCCAGCGATGGATGCGGACGCGAAATGTCCTCGTGGACGGACTCCTTGCAAAACCCGAGGCAATCACCCTCCATCCGCAGTGGCTGATGGGTCCACAATTGCTGTGACATTCTCTAAGTCGCAGACCTGTCATTCTCTCCCGCAAAAGTATTTTTTCCCCCTCCTGCTCACGATTTTCTCTCCGTAGAATCATGACATTCCCTACAATCAAGAAATACGTTTTACTTTCATGTCTCTGGTCTGTCTTAAGCGGGCACCAGATGTGGTCATGCCCCGGCGCCAGGCGCCACTACAGTAAATCGAATGGCGGGCAGGGAGGGGGGCAAATTAAATGCATTTAGTACATTGACCATGACATCAAAATATCAAGATACCTATGTCCAGTCTAGACATGCTGATGTATTGCAATCATGAACAGAAAGGGAAGACGCAAATACCACGCATTATCATTTTCAGGTGTGTGATAATTTCCATTCCTTCTCCACCAATTTTCCTTCATGGACATGAAATGATCCAATTGTACGCTAAGAACCATGAATTTATAATTTTGGTGCTTAAAAATTACACCGAACAAAGTTTGTGAAATAGACCCTGCCATACAAACTCCCACTGAATCTTCGCTCATAATATCCCAAACCAAAAAAGAGTTTAACAAAAAAAAATCCAAATGCAAACAATGTTAAAACATGTTAAGACATTATCACTTTTGAATGCGTAAGCATCAAACTGCATGCAAAAGAAGCAGTTTTGGCCTCGGCTGTAGCTGATAACGGAGTAGTGATCAGCAGTGCTTCACCTCAAGTGAGGAGTAACATGGGTAACCGAGGGAATGAGAACAAGCTGACAGTGCCGACTAGCAGATCTGTCGTGATGGCTTTGTGTCATATGTTTGCTTCTGATGCTATATGCACCATGTGGCTGCTGCCTAAGATTGCTCAGTGCTAACTGCTAATTCATCAAAATGCTAATTTGTTGCAAGACATGAGAATTAGGGTGACCTCACGGACGTGTCCTCACTTTTGGGACCTAAAATTGCCTGAAATGTCCAGGATTTCACTTTGTTTCATGCTGACATTTGCGTTCTACAGTCAGAATACTTTCTGGGTGCATATTTTCGCTGCTTTGACTCCTCTCTTTTTTTGTCCTGCCCCCACTCTTCTCTTTTTGCAACGAAAATATGGTTCGTTGAGAATATACCTCTGAGAATATAAAGTGGAGAGTCACTTTCACTCACTGCATTTGGTCAATTTAATTTAGATTTATGTAACCCGTTTAAAAAAACAGTTCCCATACTGCATAGACAATTTCTTGCCTAAAGATTACTAATGATGAACAGTAATTTATCTCACTGTATCACAGCTCATTATACTTCCTTTGTAACACATTTTAACCCTGATGGAGATTCACTGAACAAAATGGTAAACAAATAACCACACATACCATACAAGTACATCAGAAAAGAGTATCTTCTGACAATCCATCTATCCATTCATCTTCCACAATCCATATTTCTGAAGGATATGTGAAGGGGGGGGGGGCTGCCCAGGCGGAATATGGGAGCAGGCCGCGGTACGCCCGGGGCCG